>JANIPM010000002.1:66227455-66239436 GCA_027478405.1 Erythroxylum cassinoides
AAGATATTCACATTCTGCGACGTTTTAAAAACGTCACAGAATGTTAGACAATCCGTGACGTTTTTTAAAAACGTCGCAAATTGTCTAAACTTTCCGTGACGTTTTAATAAATGTCGCGAAATGTCCGGGCTTTCCACGACGTTTTTCATAAAACGTCGCAGAAACCTTTTACTTACACTACATTTCGCGACGTTTTTTTGTGACGTTTTTTAAAACGTCGCAAATGATATTTTGTGACGTTTTTCGACCTTTTGTGACGTTTTTAAACCGTCACAAAAGGGGTTGTTTTCTTGTAGTGTATAAAATGACATTATTTTCAAAGATGTTCATTTTTAACTTGGTTCGATAAGTCTTTAGGTTGAAAGAGTTCCAATTGAGCTTGATTTTGATCGAATTATTTAGGTCTGATCAAATTACGAGTCAGTAAAATTCAACCAACTTGACTTTTGCCCAATTTAATTTCAATCCAAGTCGGGGATAAAAATTTTTTGAGTTAGATTTGGGTAATAAGCTATTCAAATCAAGCTAGGCCGTTTACCAACTCTTTTTTTTGAAATGGAGGAATTTGTAACCGTTATCTTTTATATGTGTAGTCAGTAAATCTTTAAATTGACATAATAACCTATAAATCACGTCAATTGGGTATTCCATATTAAGCAAGTCTTGTATAACAAGCTCGATCGAGAGAGCGTAAATAAGAAGAATCGAACATAAGATCTTTTGACTCGATACTCCATCACTCTACCAACTCAACTACCCTGCAATCCTTTTACCAACCTTGTAAAGAGCATATACTAAAGTCTAAACACATGGTGTACAAAGTAAATGCCATTGTCTGGAAAATTATTAGGACGGGACGTCTTTCGACATGACAACTCTTTATAACGCCAGGTTCATCACATTGACATCAAAATTTAAGTCCTACGTTTCTGAAACACGAAAAGGTGTTGCATTGTTTTATCTTGCAAATTATTCTAGTTGAATTAGAATTAAATTGATGAGCATATATTTCAACTTATCAAACATAATAAAAAAATGAAGAGCTTCTGCACAGTTTAAGCCAAGCTAGTAGCTTCTTTTGCATTGCTCATATTCAAGAGTGGGATAACCAACTGTTTGATTATTTAGTGGCCATGTCATTTATAGATTTGAGTCCAAGATTATTTAGCGGTCATGTCTAATAAAAAGAGCCTAAGATAATAATTATTAAGTATTAATATGTTATTCGTTAAAAAATAAAACTTTATATGTTCAATTAAAGTTGTTATTTATTAGGATTTAAACTTTTAAAATTTTGATTTGTTTAGTTAATTTTTACATTGCCTTTTACATTATTCTTTTCTATTCTAATCTATTTTAGTTAGTTTCTGAAAGTAAAAGGTTTCTCCAAAGCCTCTTGCCAAGTGAGCCACCTCCTTTGTATCCCGAAAGCATGTCCCTCCAGAAAACGTCTTTTTCTTCGAAATATAAACCTGGCACGTTAAAACATTTTTAGTGTAACAAAACAAAATGACATCCTCTGCCAGCTGCTGTGGGTTTTTAGTTCCCAGCTGGTAAGTTGCTTCCCTTTTCCTTTGCTTTGGTGTTGCGTCTCCACTACTGTGCCGTTTTGGCGTCGTGGGGTGCTAGCGTTTTACTCCTCTGCTCCTGTCCTTTTGTTTTCCCATCTGCGGCATTGTGAATTACTTTCGGTTGCTACTGGATGTGCTATTCTCCTCCAATCTAGCCAATTTTAGTTTATTTTCTCCAAAACAACTTCACATCTCCAAAAACAATGTAAAAATAGCGTATTCAGAATAATATCCATCTAATATGCTCCAAATGTATCCCAAATTGATATATAAATTAACAACCTGCTTTAATTTTCAATCTGTTCGTAGATCTGGTTGGTTAAACACGGGGTTTATGTGTATTGATCTATGATTATGCACATTGAATCGCTTGATTAGAATCATTATCCATCCTTGATTGACAAGTTTGTGTTAGAAAACAAACAAGAGAATAGAGAGAACAAGAACACTCTAGCTTTGGAGGAGAGGAACTCACTTTACTTTGCTTGATTGAAAATGGCTATAACATACATCTATTTATACTAGAGCTAGGAATACTCTAGAACTCTACCATAAAGCTTGAATTTCTAAAGACTCAAATTAATTCCACTAGACTCTTCACATTTCATGCATGTGGGAAAACTAAGGGACTTGTAGCTAGAACCTCCAAGATTATTCTAGAATCAAGCTTAATTTATTTTTATTAATTTTAACACATAAAGCCTATTTGGACTTAACCGCTCTCTAAGTATATGAAGGGTGCTGATCATTTGCTATTTCATTGAAACCTATGAGAGTGATGATGTACTCAGGGCCTTCACTCGCTCGTATACACCGCCTAAAGTTGTTGCCTGCTAGTTCACTCACTCATGCACTACATATGCTACATGTCAATGTCTTGTATCCAATCACGAGTACTAAGTCAGCTTTCGTCTCCAAGTTGACCCGGTTGAACTAAACCAATCCAGATAGGTTTGATCAGTTGGTTCAGTCTCTTTTTGGTCAGTTTTCTTACAACCCAGATTGGTCTCTAAGGCTTTTAGCCCTCTCAAATTTATTTTTGAGGTATGTATTCCCAAATTTCATCTCTATCTCTTAGTTTCAAGTTTGGTTACCTTATTATTTACACTACATTTTTTGGTTTCCATGGTTGCTTCGTATAATTCTCACACCATCACCAATCATATTACTATGATTTCGAAAGTTTGAATTATGATGTATCAAGAGATGTGTAATTTTCTGAATTGAATACTTCTTTGGTGAGTTGTTAATGCTGAGGTTACCATACCTATCAAACATGATGATGAAATAGAAACTAAGTTAACTAAGAGGATCGATCAATGGAACAACAAAACTCATTAGATTTTAACTTGGTTTCATAATACTTGTCATCCTATTATTAAGCTGGAATTTTTTCGTTTTGAAAGTATTAAAGATATTTGATATTTCTTATAGCCATAATATGCAGTTTTGCATGATGTTCATCAATTTCTGCTTTATCATTGTATTCATTGTTTGCATCAATTGCCCGATCAGACCATTCACAGTTATGTTTCAGAGCTACAAACCTTATGGGATCAATTGCCAGTTTATGATGCAGATTGGTCTGATGTTGCCTCTGCATAAGTTTATGTTGTCTTTTATGATCATCAGCTTATATGGTATTTACTTATAACTCTTCTACTTAAACTTGTCACTTCTATTCAAGAAGTACTCTCTAAGGAAATTCCACTTGAACTTTTACATCACTTGATCTTATTCATTTTGATATTTGGGGCATCGCTCCTAATATCACCATAGACGTTTCTCAATATTTTATTATTTTTGTTAATGGTTATTCTCGGTCTACATGGATTTTTTTAATGAAAAATCATTATAATTTGCCTACAATCTCTATTCACTTTACTAATATAATTAAAAATCAATTTTCTTAAAATATCAACTTTTTACATATAGATAATGATATAGAATACTAAGACATTACCTTTTGTCAAATTTTTATTACTCATAACACTATTGTTCAGTATTTTTTGTCCTAGTACTTCTCAATAGAATGGAGTAAAGATTTATGATACATGTATAGGATGTACTCAATGTGTCTGAGCCTATCCCATGGATATATTAAATACGATACCATGGAATGGATGTAAAGCTAAGCAAATTGCTTCTGCTCCAAAAACGGAGGACCACCGTATAGAACGTAAATATAGGCATATTATGGAAATTGTTTGATCTCTCTTTATGTCATCTTTTTGTCCTAGAGTGAAGCCTCTATTAGAGTTGTTTATACAATTAACGATATCCCTTCTCATGTTATTGATAATATTTTCCCTTATGAATGTCTCTATGGTCATTTTCCTGATTATCACAATCTTTGAATTTTTTGCTACTTGTTTTGTCCATCTTCAGTCACATGAATACTCCAAATTATAACTTCGAGTATGATTGCATTTTTTCTTGGGTTATGGCATTAAACATAATGGTTAATAGTGTTGCAATCTTCTTTCCTGGCTATTTGTATTTCTCGTATTGTCACTTTTTGGTAACATAAGATGTTTTCTTCTTTAGAATCACTTTATCTCCTACCTTCCTTGCTAATCCTACTATTATTTTATTTCCTGATGACTCTACTATAGGTCCAAATTGTTTAAAAACTTTCAATCCACCTTTGCCCGCACTTGATGATCTTCCTCATGTGGATCCTCAACATTCTTCTTCTACTGTTTAATCTTTTTTCTAATTCTCCATTTTGTCATTCTTCTTATATAAGTCAACCCAATGTTAGTCTTTGTGATTATCATTTTTATTATGCCCTTATTTCTCTTTATAAGTCCCACACTTATCATAAGGCCATTACTTATCCTTTATGGTAGAAAGCAATGGAAGAAGAGCTCAATGCACTTACTTCTACTTATATATGGGTTTTAGTTAATTTAATTATGGATAAATTTAAGCTTGACTATGAATGGGTCTATAAAAGTAAGACCAAGGATGATGGCTTAGTAGAACGATATAAGGCTTGACTTGTAAGTTGAATGTTCCACTTAAGAATATGGTATTAATTATAAAGAGAATTTTGCTTATTTAACCTAGATCACTTTTTTTTTTTTTGGCATTCTCATTATCATTATTGTTGTTAGGTGTTGGACTTTATTTCAAATAGATTTTAAGAATGCCTTTTTAAATGAAAATCTCATTTAATATGTCTATATGCAACCTTTGGGAAGATTAAGGTTAACTATATGGAAGCCAGTTCATACTTTGTGGGAGAGCTTTCTAATAATTGCAAGGTAGCCATCATCTCAATCAACTTTTCTTCCAATTCAACATCATTAGTGGCCTCTAATTTTAAGTACTCAGTCAAGATTGCTGCTAATTGATATTTGCAAGATAATCTAAGCATTTCCTGCACTAAGCGATCAATCATATCAATAGAGAAAATATAAGGATCATCTTAAGGACATTTCATTACATCTAAAATGTTAAATTGAATTACTTCCCCATCAAATTCTATCACAAGGGTGCTCTCACGAACATCTATATTAGTTTAGACCATGTTAAGCAACAGTTTCCCTAATAAGATAGGTATTAGATTGTACAAAGTTTCATTATTCATGTCCACAGAGAAATTTGCAGAAAATTTCAACTTATTTACCTACACCAATACATCCTCAACTACACCTTCAGGGTGAGCATTAGTACAATAAGCGAATTAGATGATAACACTTGACTCTTTTAGAGGGCCCAAATTTAAGAAAGCATAAATTGATCAAGGCATAACATTGATTAAAACTCTCAAATCTAGCATAACTCTATTAATCATGGTGTTACGAATTTTATAAAGAATAGTAAACATAACTAAATCCTGACATTTTGGAAGTATCTTCTTCTTAAAGACCATAAAAATGTTCTCACCTATCATCACTTTCTCGTCAACTCTTAGCCTTATATTATTGGTACAATTCTTTAAGAAATTTTACACACTTGGGCACTTGCTTGATTGCATTTAGCAAAGGTATGTTCACTTCTATCTCTCATAAAGTCTTTGATATCTCCTTATCTTTTTGCTCCTCGTTTGATTTTGCTAATCTACTCGAAAAAGATGGAGTATTAGTCTTAACTATATTAGGACTTTTGCATTTTACCTTTATTGCTAGATGAGGGATTTCTTTCATTTCCTAACTCCCTCTCGATCTCTTCTTCACTGGCCATCCTCAACAAGGTCCTCTTAGGAATCTTAAGATCCTTCCTTAAGGTTACTACACTAACATTCCTTATATTCACCTCAGGTTGAGACGATCAACTTGTGATAAGTTGTTCATCTTATTACAAGTCTTTTTATAGGCTAAATATCAACTACTAATCAAAATAAACAAAAGACTTTCCAGCTTAACAACTTTTAATGAAATAGCTATAACTTTCTTCAGAAACCTCCAATGAACTTGAAACTTCCACTATTTAAAGCTAGACTTAATAAGCTTTAAATTCATATTTAGTTGACCAACAAAAACATCTACTATTTGTCATCCCAAAACGTCTCCTACATTTAATACTGTTGAAGACAAAAAGTCACGTTTACTTAATTGCATAACTTTCAACAGGCCATTGATGCTGGTGGCTCTGCTTTCCAGTTCTATAAAAGTGGGGTTTTTACAGGAGATTGTGGGAGTGACCTAGATCATGGTGTTTCTGCTATAGGGAGTGATGATGGTACCAAGTATTGGCTGGTCAAGAATTCATGGGGAAGTAGCTGGGGTGAAAATGGATACATAAGAATGCAAAGAGATACTGATGCTAAGGAAGGTCTATGTGGCATCGCCATGCAAGCTTCGTATCCCAGTGCATGAACCCAGTCCAATGGAAGCTGAGCGCGTATTCATCTTCTCTACTCTCAAAAGTTTTGTGCGATGATCCATATCTGTATATTCTGCCCACTGTGTCTATGTAATGCAATGTTCCCTTTGGTAATCAACTTCAAGCTGGTTTATCCTTTTCTTGTATATTCGGCACATTATCGTTTTTCAAGCTTTGCATGATATATAATTACCCAATTGACTAAACGTAGTACAAACAGACTTGGTTTACGCTGTGCACGACTCTTTCTTGGTTTTATGAGGTATGTCCACTCGATTTCACATTGTCTTACTGAAAGCATTTGACTTTACCTCCATACCGTTTTCCATGTGATTGTGCTTCGAATACTAAGTTCAACCGTAGAATGATATCTCAACAGTTGGTCCATAAATTACAGGTTGAAGCTGCCGTAAGAAGGTTGGGATAATTTGACCCTACGACAATTGTTTCTAAATTTAAAAATTAAAAATGATACAAAATATCTATTCAATTGTATTCTATAGACCTTGTATCTAGCGAAGCTAAGTGGACCATCTAGAAGCTTATTGTATATTATACTGATCAAGGTGATGAGCTCCAGGCACAGGAAAACACATCATTCTGCAAGAACATTAATGTCAAGCCTCAGTTTATACCAGCCACACTAACTAATTACACTTCTTAAATGAAATGGATTTCCTCAATGCTAAAGTTAATTTGTTCCCTTTCTAGCTAATATACTAGTAACTGCGATGCCATTGCCACACCAACAAGCATCTGAAGCGAGAGATTTACCTTCTTCACATAACTGAAATGACAAAACTGACACAATCATCTTAGATTATGTTGCGGTAAATCTGTTACATTAGATAATTTCCCAGTCAAATTCAGAGGCCTCGGGCTTCGATGATGATATAAAGTCCTTTCCTTTCTGGGGACTGAATGCTGGGTCAGGGGGGTAACGGCAAGCTGCACCTTGTTGATGGTCCTGCTTTGCTGCTCCGCTTCTTTTCCGAAAGAAAGCCTCCACAACCTGTTTCTATAACAAAAGAATACAAAAGGGTGAAAAGGGATACCATCAATTTTCAACCTTGTACTCTGAATAGTTCAGTCAAATGGCAGCGATAATACAATGGTATGGTAGTTCATCACTAGTGTTCTTGATTCTAGGATTTTGCAACAAAATTGTGCCAATTCAAAAGGTCTTATAAGAGGCAGGAGTCAATGAGAGAGTCACACCTTCAGAGAAATGCGTCTCTGTGTCTCACAAACACCATAAGATACTTCACTGCCATCCACTAAGATGCAGCTCTCTTCAAGTTTTGCTTTAGTAGATAATCCTGCATCAGTCAAATTGCTCTCCAGTTTCCCTACAACAATATCAAATAAAATGGAAAATATGACAACAGTCACTGCAAAAAGATTTTAGATAAAAATGGTAGCTTAATAGAGAAAAAAAATAAAATTATATGATAAATGATAGTGGTGTAAGTTCTATCTTGAGGGTGAGCACTTTCTTCTAACTTCTTTTACTCCATCTCATTCAGCATATTCTCTATCTTTTAACTTAACAGCCATGCTAACCATCTCCAGACAAAACAGTGAAACAAACTAAAAGAAAATCACATTAACCAATTGGAAAAGGACAAGAGTTGACCAACCAGAGATCCAAAATTCTTCATAAAATACCAACTAGGTTAGAAAAGACCAATCACACTGGAATCTGTAGTCTGAACTCATACAGAGATAGTGAACTGTGTTATTAAGTAGGATAACAATCATGAACAAAGATAGACAGATTCAAATATGCACTTGTTACATGGAAATTGATAAAAGCATATGAATTACGTACAAAGAAGAAATAATGAGCAGTAGAATTAAATATCTTTGAAGCTCAAACTCATGAAGATAGGGCTCAGAACCTTATATGGCCATATGGGCTACAAGACTTTTAAGGTCCACCACGGATCAAGTCACATGGAGGATGGGAAACAAGAATGCAGCAGTAAGAGGAAAAGAATTATGAAGCACATACTGACTATTTGAGCTGAGGAATTGCCACAAGTCTGCTCAAACTCATAGCAATAAACCAAGTCGGCAGCATTTGTAGAAGGCCCATCTAAAAGCTTTATTTTGGTGAAAGAGCTGCTGCAAGGTGGTAGGTCATCGGAGGCTGGTGACATCATTGTTTTTTGATATTGATCATTTGAGTTTTTATCTGACTTATTCAATTCACACGGACTTTCATCAGAATGGTCTTCGTCTAAAGTCACCAATTCATTTTCAAACATCAAAGCAGCTTCTTCCAAATATGGATCATCTTGTAGCACCTGAAAATGTTCCTTAGAACAGTTGTTGAGTAAATCAATTTTATTGCAAGGTTTCTTCCTTGACCGCTCCTCACCAATGCCTTCCACCAACAATTCAGAGGCTACATTAGTGGATGAGTCAGCTGCTGCTCCTTGCACCACATCAACGAAGGACTGTGGGAGAACTTGTGCAAAATCTGAGCAAAACTGCCTGACATTGCTACCCATAACTTGCAATTTATCTCCAACATATTCGAATTCCTGTTCAAGAATGAATGCAATTTTATGAGAAACATAAGCAGCACAGAAAGTGTACAGGTGCTACTAAAGTGGGAGGGAGAAACAAAACAAGCAAAATCACGAATCTATATCTAGTTTTGAAGGAAGACATGACTGAATATCAAGAACTCCAATAGTGTCACGTCACTGGGAAACACATCAAGGACAGAAATTGAAATGAAATTTGGGAAAGAAAAAGAGAAACCATTGCTTTGTAGACTTAGTAAATGCCATCAAAGAAAATGATTAACCCATCAACATTCCCAAAAGGTTCGTAGAAGCAATTAAGATAAACCTGGAACAAAACATCATCCATCTCCAGGCACATATCTTCAAACTTCTGGTATATATTTCCAGCCCATGTGATGCCTTTATATTTGTTATCCATCATGAATAAGTTAAAAGCTCTAAAATCTGTGCTGGATACCAAGGAAACTTCCTTATATTTTGACCACTTATCCAAAGATTATGCAGCTGCATTTAAGAGAGAAATGATGGCAAGCTGAGGTTAAACTCTAATAGAACAACCAACAGACACTGGCAAAGAAAAATATATCCAAGGACAAGGTTAATGCTGATTAATTAAAAGCATACTAGGAAAGGCTGCAGCTAATCAGCAAGGTTACTTCTTTAACAAGTAGAGGTAGAAATTAAAGAAACCATAAGCCAGTACATAAAACACATTAAGGCAGCAGCTCAAAGTACTTGGATGTTGGAGGAAAAAGGTCCATATCATTTTAGTGACACATAACTTGTGCCAGTATATTATCTTCCAGGTTAACTTCAGTTTGGCAGAGAAACAATGGAGATGCCATTACATAACCAACAAACTACTGAACAACCAAAATAAAAGGCTCACTATTGCCAGTGCCTTTGGGAATTATAAGTTTCTCTAGAAGTCATGTAAAGCAAACAACAGAGTGATTTCAACTAAATCCTGAATATATGCACTTTTCAGGATTCAATCAATCGGATGTTAATGCATCTCTGTTATTAAAGTTTGTTATGTGAGTCCCTTACGGGATCTCTACACACCAACCAAGAATTTGATTGCAACTATCAGCAAAGCAAAAGGCATATATAATGACAAGGTCATAAAAGGCATGACAATAAGATACATTCTGATTGTACGTAACTAGTTGCAACTGCGATCAGCTCTCCCACTTACTAACCCTAATGCTTTCCCTGATCCTTGCACAAAAGCATTTGCAGGTGACACGTTTGAAAGGGTTGACATGTCATATTAAATTAAAGGCCCGGAAATAATGTAAACAGTGGAACAACGAAACAACAAGAAGTTATCCTCTAACCCAACTGGGATTTTAATCAATAATTGAGAAATTTTTTACAACGCAGGATCAGAATCTGACCCTTGATAGTTTCAAGAATGTCAATTCACAAGGTCTATCCATGGCTAGTTGAATAAAGCAGGGAGTCATTCTAAGCCACGCCAACTCGGCAACTTTTTGCACAAAAATAACGCTATCAGTTTGAAAAATAACAAGTAAAAAAAAAGTTGAGAACTTTCTTTCAAATTCGAAAAGGTGGGAAAGAATGGGCATGGGTGGGAAGAAAAGCCACGAGGAAGCAAAGCAAAAGTCATGAGCAAACAAGCCAAACTGAAGAAAGTGACGAGTTAGACAACTTATAGGTGACAACATTCACATGATCAACAAAAAGTAAAGAAGAAACAGTGAGAAAGCAATCAAAATAAATAGACAAAGGGAAACAGAAGGAAGAAAATAGCTAAATTCAGGCGATCAAGCCACAACAAAAGAAAGGGTGTTAAAAGGGAAGTACCAATTAGAAAGGGAAAAAAAGGAACAGTTTAATGCATAGCAGGAAACCCGCTGGTAAGATTCAAGTTTGACACTTTGATCGCTTACTGGGTCGAAGCTGAAGAGTAAAGCAGCATGGGGTAGTTATGGGGAACGACCAGGAGGCTTCATTTCTGTGGGAAGAGAGAGAGACTACTAAATGTGTTTTTGTTACAGTTACTGTTTAGTGATGAGAGTTTCCTACTCTTATCGAATTTTCACTGGGGTTTCTTTCATTTTGGCCAATTAAAAAAAGGAATTATCATAATAGTTGACTAAAGAGGAAGCCGTTGATAACAAAGTTAACGGCGTGTGATAACGTCAACCACCTTTTTATATGAGATGAGAGTCATGTTTCATTGCATCTTTCTTATTCTTGTTGATTTATAATTACTTTGCATGATCCCTTCTAATGTAGTTTACACAAATTGTACGGCCTTCTATTTTGTATCAAAATGACTACATTCATAAGTTTGTGTGCATATATTGCGCAATTTAAAGGAAAATTGAAGTTAAAAAGAGTTTATTGATCCTAAATCAATTTCAGATCGATTTTATGGAATTTTAAATTTTTAAAACATTATTAATAACTCTGAACACTTTCAAATTTTAGTTTACATGTGAATTTGGCTTAAATTTACTTTTATGTAACAAGTAATCGGGACCATTATGATCAACTTCCATGTTAGGTAATAAAGTGAACCATCGACCCAATTGTCTTAATTCTAATCGAATCATTAAAAGCTTAACACTGTTTGAAAACCAATAAATTAGACTTAATTTATTAATTTTATGTAAATAAATTCAACTCATACGTTTAAAATGTTAAAAAAAGACAGATAATTCAATAACGTAATTAAATCTTATTCTCTTTAAATAATGTGAAATGAATTTTAAACTAAAAGGTCAATTCTTTAGCTTCAAAAAAACGATCAATTCTTTTTAAAATATTAAAAATTCTTTTTTGAAGATATACACATCATAAATATAAAAACTACTACAAAATGCGCACATATTAATTACGTATTATTTTTAGTTAAGGATTAAAAAATCATTTAAATTTATTAAATTTATTTTTATTATATTCCAGACAATATAATTTAATTTAATTTTAATATTTATAGATTTATTCTAAACAGTATAAATTAAATTTAATTCAATTTCACAAATATAATTGAATCTAATTTGCCAAT
>JANIPM010000002.1:66252250-66271921 GCA_027478405.1 Erythroxylum cassinoides
TTTAGATACTGACATAATTGCACATGATAGGAATCTCAGTAGTATGATCACATCATAATTTCCTTCATGCTATGTCACATATCATGGACTTCATTAATGTCCTTATAGATCCATATCTATGCGTTCATAAATAATGAACACAACATTAATGAAATATGCCTTTCTTTATGTAATCATAAAGTCTGTACACAACTTTGTACAAAACGCGCTAAAGGCGATTGCCTTTAGGGCACTACTCTAACAAATATACCATTAAGATCTTTGCTATAAGATTTCTTTTGAAATGCTAACTTAATCAACCCATTCTAATACCATTTGATAGTCCCTAATGACACTTAAGAGGGGAAAGGGTGAATTGGATGTTGATAAATTTTAAACTAATAATTCCTAACTTAGCAATTTAATGACAAAATTTTAAAATGAAATAATGAATTTCAACAAATAACCCTTTTCTACAATTGCTTTCAGGACTCTTCTTAGATGTCCACTATGACTCTTCTTTCAAAGCGAAGAATACCTTTTCTACAACTTTTACTAGACAAAAACTTCATTTATAGTCTTCCTTCGCAATGAAAAGGAACAATAATGTCACTTGGAATACTCCTAAATACAATATATAAACATCTAAAAAAATGTTTATAACTCAAAATATCTTATCACTTTGATAATATTAAAGAGACTCATTTACATAAATATGGATAATATGCTCAAATTCTTGATAAACACTTTGAAATAGCATTGAATTTATCATATACATCTCAATATGAATGCAATAAAGAATGTCTTTAAATAATTATTTCATAGAAACTATAACCAACTAATTGACTATAGGGCATAAACTAACAATTGTCTCCCTAAATAACATTTGTATTGGTGTCCCCTTACATGCATCATTAGGTAAGTCACCCTGTCTATTGCTCATTGTTACTTTTTCCTTTACATCATTATTTTCTTCTTTTCCTAAGGCAGAACATTTACATTTTCACTTGGAAGTGCAAATGATGATGTCATCATCCATACCTTATATAAGCATAAACCTACAAAAGATTTTTTTTCCTATCAAGCAATAACTTGTTGATTATCTTCTAGTGTTGACCCCAATACACTTCCCCATCTCCATGCTTTACTTCTTTGATCAATTACTTTGAAATATTGCATTCGGAGATGAAAGTTAAAATATGAGATAGGAATTCACCAATAGTATTCAATTAATAGATTTTGATTAATTGAAGAGATCTTTACTTGAATATCTCTTGCAAGCTAGTTCTTCATAGTTGACTTTACTATAAGTGAAATCTTTTATATACTTATAGGAGAAACATTAGGCATTATGAACTTATTTGAGAACAAGATCAAGAAAGAAAACTTAGTATTACTCATAAGGGACAACACTAGAAACACTATTGGGATAAAACAATAACTTAGACATATTCTTTCCCTTTCTTTTTGTTTATGAAGGTTAATCTTTAATTCTTTAATCTCTCGTATCAAAACTTTGGAATATAGTGAGGATTTCTAACTTGAAATCATGCTAAGATAGTCATGGTTAGAATGTTTAATGGTTTCCTGGCTATATGCAAGAACTGGACAAAAGGTTTGTAAGTAAATTATAACATGACACTGCTAGTGCAACTCACTAATCTATATGTTACTAATTAGGATTCCTATATAAGTGCATGGTTGAACATGTTTTTTGCCTCGTGACAATGCAAAAACTATATATAAGGATGGCAAAAAAGTATTATTAAACAAAGACTCAAAACTCATTAACTACCATCCAATTGCCAAGAAGCTAATTTCTACTAGGTGAATATAACATACTCAAATAGAACAAGTATAATTTGCTTATTGAAAGAGAAGTTGTGGTTTAACTTAATATAATATATAACATAAGTGAATTTGAGATTATTGTTGATGTGTTTTCTAACTGCACTAAAGATCAACTAGGTAACTGCATCTATCTTTTTCATAGTATAATTTAGTGAGTAAAAGTGTTGATTTCCATGAAGACTAAAAGTACTAGTACTAACTATTTTTCTATTATGTAATATAACAAAATAGATGAGTAAAATAAAAATAGATAAACTAAACTATATTTACTAATATGAAATAATAAACCAAAGCAACGAGCATAAATGAAATATTTAATTGAGAATTAAGATGTAGATGTAGAAAACCTCTATAATCTTTAGATAATTGAATTTATCTTGATGCCATTATTGATACAAGTTGTTTGGACTAGATCAGAAATTATAAAGTTATAATTATATTCTTTCTCGAGAAATATAGCTCCTCTCATTCAGTTGATAGATTAAAATCTCTTTTTGATCAAAGCCACTAAAAATGCATTAACTCATTCTATGAATTCTCTAGATAGATTTAACTCTAACCAAAAAGATTTATGTGAACCTATCTCTAAGATTTAATGTAACTCTCTTATTATTCATAACAAGATATGTTTATACTTATAATATATATATATGTATGTATGTATGATTTCTTTATATCACAATAGTTGAGTGAGCTAGTAAATGGTGACATTTTTTAAGGAAAAACATATGCTTTAATGGGTACTCCATGATGTAAGTTGTCCAGCATTTGTGGGCTATAATAGCTAGAAGTAACTTATTTGTGTTGTCTTCTTATAACAGTATTGCAATCTTTTGCACCATTCTTTACTTTCTAAAAAATGAATTTTAAATTTGTAAAATATGAAGCATTCTTATGAAAATTAAAACATCATATAAAAGTTAAAAAAAATTAACATCCATTTCAAACACTATTTTCTAACATATCAGTGGTTATTATAATTATTCTCTATAGACACATACAATGAGAAACTCATTAAACTTTTTAAAATAGATCCCTTAAGTTTTTTTAAAAAATTATATTAACACAAGCTAAGCTTGACAAAATATATATCTTAATGGCATGAGTCTTTAATTACCAAACTTAATTCTAATTATCAGTATCACAAGTCTCCAAGATTCTATCTTACACGCAGATGCCAGCTCAAAAGCCAAAAAGAACACTTATGCTATTTACACCGTACAGAATTGAATATGCACATCGAGTCTTCAACCAACAAGATTTTGTGCTCTCAAGAAGACGAGCTAGAGGAATCAAAGAAAGCCATCCTCCTTCTCTTGTTAGGAAGTGTTGTTCTAGGTGAGTAGTCTGGTGAAGCAGAGCCTTTCTCCAAGACAGCACTTAAGGCCCGGTGGATGGATTTCCTGAGCAGCTGTCTTGCCTCAGCATCATCAACAACATTATCGTTTCTGCAGCTGCCGAAAACGAACTCTACCTTTAGACGGTGCGCCAAAGTTGAAATTTCTGCGTTCACCATTTTCAACTGGAGGGTTTCGATTGCTTGTCTAATGTCAGACAGAAGCGAGGGTCGATAATCACAGCAGAGGGATGCCACGAAGGACGATGTTCCATCACCCAAACCATCATCATAAGCCTCAACTTTAACCTCATCATCATCCATTGGCATGAGAAGTCCTACATTGACTTCCATCGCATTCTTCTTCAGTTGTTTCAGATGGCTAATGACTTCAGCAAGCAATGTGGCTTTGTCCATCTGCAGATCAGTCAAATAGTACTGAAGTCAAAATTAACACACAAGCGTCAACCAATTGATCAGGGTTATGCTAAAACTGCTATTTCGCGGTGACATACCGGGCAGATATGTCTCCATATATCAAAGCTACCTGCAAATATAACTTTGTTAATTCTGAAAACAATTGTCTTGTTCATTCCTAAACTATTGTTTGACTTCTTAACATTACAAAATGCATATGACAATAACATCAATATCAGAAAATAAAATAAAACACTGGCCATATAAGAGGGTAAGATGAATATTTAACATAATATGAATGGCTTTTCTCTTGTCCTGAACGTCTGTTTTAATGCATGCGATCCCACCTTGACAACTGACATTTTACTGTAGTTCTGCTTTAGGTTACTCCTTATTTTATTCTATGGTTCCTGTTTTCAGTAAAATATAAAACTGCTTATTAGGAACGTCAACACTTAAAATGTGATTTTCAAACTCTAATTAAAATTATTATTATCAATTGAACAATAGTTATTTAACAATGAAAATAATAATAGTTAAATAGTTAATGTCACTCATCATAGGAAACACTTAATTTATTCATAAGTAACGAGGGCTGGCATAAACAAGAGTCATCAACTATTAAAATATTAATATAATAAAGTGCTACCCAACCGACTACGTAGGCTTTGGCTCTATGCAACATTAGTTTATATGATAACGTGCTGTACAAATGGTCCAATGGGATTATTTATTGTTCAACAACCGCGCAATTAGCTTACATAATGCAGGCTGAACTAATCTGCAAGATAAGCTGAGGTAAAAAGGGTTTCTATGCTCTCATCAAGATACGTCTTTCCTTCTTCCTCTTAGCCATAGTAGTCTTATCTAGATTCCTTTAGATACAATCTACGTTAAACACTAGAACGTTACTATTCAAATACTAGTTTTTAGCAGTAGTTTTTAGATTTTGCAACGAATACTCCACCTGTAATGTATCTCAGATCGTTTTCAGGAAAATTACCTAACCTACTTTGGAGTTAAAAGATCATCTATGCATCATCAAAACTAAAAATTCACACTTCATATGCTTGATTTCCTTAAGTCATCTAGCCCATTTTGATAAGTTTAGATGCATATTTTGCGACCTACAATCGAGCTAATACTACTATGAATTCACTAGTGAAAGGATGAATATAGATTAGTAAGGCAAAGAGCAAAGAAAACAAGATTAACTACCTTTTCAGGGCAGGGCACGAGACCGCGCAGAGTAGCGAGGTGGGCATTGATCCTTTCTCTTCTTCTCCTCTCTGCTTCACTATGGCTCTTCAAAGCAGCCAAAAGCTTGGCCTCCGACATCCCTTTCTTGCCAACTCTCGCCTGAGTCTTTACAAGCTCACCCTTTTCACTATCCAACACCAAAGCTTGTGATGCAGTCGATGATCCACTTCGCAATAGCCCACTAAAATCTCCTAAACTGCTGGAAAACGGCTCCAGAGTTTGTTGGACAAAGCCGGAACCAAACGACGAGTTAGTGTTATAACGGTAATCAACCATTGGCAATTTAGCTACGAAGAAGCGAAAGTACTTGAAAAGGGTTTTCGTTTTATGTATTCTATGAGCCAAAAGTGGAAGAAAGCAAGCCTGGCGGGCGACTGGTGGGAGCAAACCAGAAGGAGAGCTTTTGCAGAGGGAAGTTTTGTTTCTTAACAGATTTGGTCAAGATTGTTGTGGTTGTCGTGGTTCTGGGTGTGATCATACGTTCCATAACGCAAAAAGGACAAGCTCTTTGGGTTCAAGATGGTGTTGGAGAAAGGTCAGAGAGAGAACATCCACATTTTCTTCTTGACAACCTTGAAGAGCATTCTTTCTTAGGTATGCTTGAGATTCTTAGAAAGCTCTGGACAGAAACAGACAGAAATTTAGAGAGATAGAGACTACGCTTAAAACTGGCAATCTCGTTTGTCGATATTTCGATGAAATATTGTACACAGAAGAGAGAAAACCGACACTCGGAATCAAGAGGCTTTACATAAGAAGCTTGGAGAGACTGCAGATGCTTATAGAAGAAGAGAGAAAGGTTAAACAATGGATTGCAATGAATGGGAGGCAGCATAAAGACTGAAGCTTTATAGATTCACTGTCAACGACGCACTTTGAGTATTGCCCGAAGCGGAAGTTATAAAGTCAAAGGCCCTAACTAACCCTGATTGGACCATCATATGAAATATAGGCGTTTTTGGCAGTTCTTGAGTGGTTATACGGTGTGGAAGATGCCACAAGGCTGTTAGGAGATCGTAAAGGAATATGTTTAATGAAGAATACAAAAGTCAGAAGGAGCTAGCCTACTCAATTAGTGACTAATTGGGGAAAAACAAGTGAAATTTATTTAACCAAAGTGACGTGCATGCGCCGCCAACTTTCTTATAGCTTCAAGTTGGTTTAACCTTTAAGCCTACCCTGTGAAGAATTATCAAAGAAAGATAGTAAATTTGTTCAACGTCATGGCATCACAACAACTTGTGCTCTCATGCATCCTATCGAAACTGAATTCAAGTTGGGGACAGAAATAATCAGATTATCTCATATATTACTTGGTGTTTATTTCATCGGTTCAGCATAGAGAAGTGGCAGTATCCATTCAATTACACGAGGTGTTATGGTCACTTTTACTTAGTAGGTGGCTGGCTGAACCATTCAAATTTGGTAGGCTCAAAGCAGACAAAAAAGAAAAAGACATTCGCCTTGTTTAATTATTTATATTAGTGTTGCGGCAACTTTGTCTGAGATGTTTACCTGTTAGGTGTTTGATTTTGAACATTAAACTTCCTTTTGCCCTTTCTAAGGTGTAGTTGAATTTGAGATTGTCGAGGCCAAAAGACAGAAGAGAAATATAGATTAGTCGGAGGTGTAGAGGAGCTGTCGCATCGCTTTGTGGTTGCTAAAATGTTTGCTCTAGCGAAGTCTCAACGAACCTTCCCTCGCTCGTTGACATCAAGATTCCTGCCTATTTAATTAAACAGCAAATCAACGTTTTGCTTCACACAAAGGTTCAACTCTTTTTTAAACGGGAGACCTTTAAGAGTTTTGGAAGCCTATCACACTTTCAGGGCTGGGATAAGATTCTCTATCTAATATTACGGTGTCTTATTCTGTTTCATAAATCTCATTCATTTATTTATACGGATCCCGTGTCTATTTATGTGGGACTCAAATGAGACACACATAAATAAATGACTGAGATTTATGAAACAGAATAAGACACCATAAGATTAGACAGAGGATCCGGACTTTTCAGGGCTATACTGTGTTCTATCACCTCTTAAATTCTATATTGGTTACCTACTTAAAGAATCTTGTCACATTTATGAAGTCAATTTTGATTTCTCATCCAAATTAATTTGCATAAGAAACTGACTATTGGTTTTGACCACTCAAAAAACTATTACAATTTATCATACAACACCGTTAGACCACAATTTTAATTAATAATGGAAGCATTTAAGTTACCTACTGATACTACTACCATACTGCCATCTTTAATAGATAATAGTATGGTTTCGGTCGAGTTCTCATGTAAGATCTTAAAAAATGTAAAGTCAAGCACTTGATATATATTTATTTCTTAGACCAAACCCTTACAGGATATATGTTTTTCTTCTTAAGCTTACTTGATATAATTAACTTCGTGGACCAAACTCCTCCAGGATATGTTTATTTTCTTCTTTAAGCTTACTAAATGTTGGGAATAACTCCAAATAATGTATCCATCACCACTGAATTGTCGACCATTTCTTTTGTAAAGTATAGAAGTTTTCATAGACTTGTTTGGCCTAAAAGTATATTTTGAATCTCAATATAGAATAGACCATAAAATTATAAATAGATATGAAATTATCTTTTAGTAAATCCAATTTAATACGATTCAATAAACATGGGTGGTTTATGATTTAACCATCTTGGTTCTGTTTTAATTTGTTGATTATTTTAGAGATGTTCAACATACAAACAAAAATACAAGGATTTTTTATTTCTTAAACTGTAGAAATATGTTGCAACTTTCCTTACACGTATTAAGTAGCTTTATAACTTTATAAAATAACATAATTTATTAACTTAAACTGGAATATTATGATTCCTTTATTCAAATACATATAAACTAATGGATCTTGTCATTACTCTTGGTATCAACATAACCACGAGTAACATGGTGGGGAGTTGTGAAGGGTGGACAAGTTTTGAGACAATTTGCAAAACATGTTGGAATAAACTCTCCAAAAACACTGCATGCGTTCCTACAGTCGTCTATACAATCAGCCTGCACTTTAGAACTTGTAAACAGAAGTATATTCACCATCACCAGCATAACTATTGTGGTAGTTCTCTTCATCTCACATCTAGCCATTTTCCTCCTTAATTTGTGCCTCTTCTTTTCTTTTTGATATGTTAAAATCGCATATGATATGCTGAACAAACCATTATTTATACAACTTGATTTCATATTGTTTTAAAGGAAATTAACCTAAAAAGGTATATATAGATGTGAAAATTTTCTCTTTAAGTTTTGTTTCCTTTTTGCTTTATAAGAATGATTATCTTTCATACATCTTTGACTTATTACAGTTTCCTATTGTTTAGAAAAGCAATTAATCAAATGCAGATTTTTCCAATATATATTTTTTAATTTTAGGATTTCATTAAAAATTGACCTTTTATAGATTTAAATGTTATTTATTTCTTATATTTGTTATGCCTGGTTTAGAAAATTTTGTGAAACTAATTTTCTTTTCTTATATACCACATTTAAGAGTAGAACTTGCCAAATTTTGATAGAACTTGCCAAATTTTGATTTGTAAGATTTGGTTTTTTAGAAGATACTATATTTCTAAGAATAACAAGTCATTTTTTATATACAGTTTTATTAAATATTTTATAAGTAATTTAATTTACATCGAGTAATATAATTACATTTCATATCTTATACCTGAATAACATACTACAACCTAATATTTTATCTAAGTTATTTTTTAAAGAATGTGAATATGTTAACCTTGAAAGGCATCAAAATATACCAAAAATAAGCAATGGAGTTGATCATACCACAAGCACAACCTAGATCACTACTTACAATCCATATCGAGTATCAAGTATATTCTTAAGTCTAATTAGAAAATAGCTCACTTTGGAGTCAATTCCTATTTGAGCATATTAGTAGAGTACTCTTGTGCTTGTAATTATACACATAGATATGACATCTAATTTTGTTTATTATTGTCTTGGTGAAGTCCTCATCTCTTCTGCTTTGGTCCTTGAAAATTTTTGTGTTCCTTTCATCCCATATACGAGTAACAAGATAAGCGAGGGATATTCTATATATCCACCTATCATTCTGCTTTGTGTGCTTGGTTTTCATGTTGAGCAAGATTGCAAAGTTTAAGCAACGTTATCCATGCATTTAGGGGTAGGTGTATTCAAATAGTAGGAGTTTATGAGATTTTAATGGAGTGTTGCAAGGCGAGCACCGATTAAGATCAAGAAGAGTTTCTATAAAGTCCTATTAGATAAGCACCGTGGCATTAGAGAGAGTAGTTAATAGAGAAAATTATAAATTGAAAAAAAGAGATAAAGAAGATAATCTTAGAATCTAAAAACAGAGTTTATGAGAAATTATATCAACTATTGAAAACAAAAAATGGAAAAAATGATATTTTTAAGTAGGCAAGAGCTAAAGAATAGAAAGTAAAAGATTTAGATCAAATTCATTGTATAAAAAATGAAGCAAAGCGAGTTATTGTAACTGAAAATGACGTTAGGAAAAGATAACGGAGGTAATTCTATAGCCTTTTTAATAAAAGCATAGATATTGTTTTCTCGTTATCTTAACTCTTCTAATTATTTTTCTTCGAGTCTTATATCTTTTATTTAGCATAAACATTTAATATGTATTTTTTTCTCTTAATTAGTTAGCCTAAATATTTCCTTACTTTGTTTAAAAATTTACTTGTAATGACTTAGTTTGATTTATTATTAACTTGTCATATTTCTTGTTTGTGTATTTGTTTACTTGTTTTATGTTTTATTTTGACTACTTACCTTATTTTATATTTACGATATTATCTTATTTTATTTGTAAATATCTATTTATAATTATTTATTATCTTTTTAAGTCTATTTTTATTTTTAATAACTATTATTTTATTATATAAATATATATACATATATTTATATTTCTATGAAGATAATGGCTTTATTTAATTGCAAATCAGTCTAAAACAAAATTAGAATAAGAGTTATTTGCTAATTACATTTTGTTGAATTTAAAATATTTCGTTAAAGATATTTATCTTAGAAATTAATTCAATATTATATTACTTCAATTAATGTAATGGAAGTTATTAATGAAGGTTAAAATTGAATTATATTTGATAAAAAGAGAACTTACATTAAAATATTAAAAATAAAATTTGCGTTAATATTTTTTGAATTATTAATTAAAATATTAATTTTTAGAAATAATAATTATGAATAAAATTTAAGTTACACTGTATTAGTGAGAGTCCTAAAAAATTGTTGGGTAAGAGATGTTTAATCATATGTATTTTGTAGTGTTGCCCTTTACATAAGGAGAGATTATTTTTGATAAATGTATGTATTTTAAAATAATAATAATATTATAAATTATAAATAAGTGTGAATAAAATTATAAAAAAATGTATACGGAGCACGTGTAGCAACCTTTTAAAAAAAATGTAGAAATATAAAATATAAAAATTCATATATTTTCGATAAATTCATACATTTCAAAATAATAATAATAATAATAAAAATTATAAATTATAAATAAATGTAAATAAAAATATAAAAAAATGGACACACTTTATAAAAATGTTACAACCTACGAACCTTAAATCAGTCATTACACATTATTACATCACACTTACCCTTTAGGCACATATCTGCTCTTCACTTCTCTACCTCACACTGTGATGGCGGCCACAACGTCAATCTCGACTCCGTCCTTATCAACGCCATCCTCATCGTCTTCCTTGAAACCCAGGGTTGTCGCTGTCGGATTTATCTCCTTAACATCGCCAACTTTGAAGCCTCTCAATCTCGTCTCGAGGCGAAATTTCTCGAAGTCCAAAGACAGATCCCACCTCACCATTAATATGGTCACCGTTCCATCCGCCGACACTTCTCTTGGCTTTGAGACCTCGGTGTTCGAGAAGGAGAAGGTTACACTTGCTGGTCGCGATGAGGTAATTTGATATTTGGGTGTGTTTGCTAGAGGAAAGTTTGGAGCTTTCTGGGTTTGTGTGGGTCTACTCGGCTGTGTGAACTGCTTTTACGTGCTTATTCATGTTGGGGAAAGCTGTGGGCTTTTTGGGGAGGTAGGAACTAAAAGAGGGGAAACTGTTGAGGATGTCCTGTGTATTTGTTTGAGTGGTTGTTCTATTCGCGAGGAAAAGCTACGCTGCGGGTTTAAAGTATTTAGTGTTTATATGTTGCAATATGCAAAGTTTTTAACTGACAAGCTGTAGATTGAAAGTTTGTAATGTCGTATATTGGTTCGGAATATCATTGTTGGGTGGAAATGGTGGACACCCCCAAGGTTTTAGTTACTTTATGACATGCCGCTAGTGAACAAGGTGTTTAGCCAGTGGATCTCTTTTCCTTTTCCAAATGCGTGTGAAAACATTTTATGCTTATTTATATAGTAACTACCGTAGAAAGTTCTGTAGCAGGATAAAAGAAACTAAAATTGAAGTTCGTGCTTAGTGCTTGTCTAATGCACAATCTTTTTGTCGGGTTTTCATTATGTTGATGTACAGTTTATTGTGAGGGGCGGGAGAGACTTGTTCCCCTTGTTGCATGATGCATTAAAGGGGATTAAACAAATTGGCGTTATTGGCTGGGGATCACAGGTAAAACCTTCGAACTCCTCTTTTATTGTTCGCAATCCTTTTGTCTTAATATACAACTGATTAATAAGCGGATAACTTGACTTTCTAGTCATTTCAAGGTAATTTGGACAATGTAAGTGTTCATCTTTTGAGTACTTGTATTGACTGCAATAGAACTGATGAATGTTTTCATTTCTTGCTGTATTTTGGTATCTTGATATCGCTTGTTCTTATTTGATGTCAGGCCCCAGCTCAGGCTCAAAATTTGAGGGATTCTCTTGCGGAGGCAAAATCTGATATTGTAGTTAAGGTAAGTTCTCTTTTCTGTTAAGGTGTCTTCCATGCATGATGCACTTTTATCTTTTAAGAAATTTCTAACGTTAGTTGTTTTTGTTCTAGCTCCTTAGCTAACCTTTTACTTCTAAGAATTTAACCTTGTTACCTATTTTCAGATTGGACTTAGGAAGGGCTCTCGCTCTTTTAATGAAGCTCGTGCTGCAGGGTTCACTGAAGAGAATGGAACTCTTGGAGATATGTGGGAAACAATTTCTGGGAGTGACCTTGTCTTGTTGTTGATTTCTGATGCTGCACAGGTTGCTAAAATTGGATAATACTATCTCTTCAGCAGCATGGCATAAATACCATACCAAATTATTTCATACTGTTTTATTCCCGTATTACTCATATCCATTGGTTGTACTGCAGGCTGACAACTACGAGAAGGTCTTTTCCCACATGAAACCAAAAAGCATACTTGGGCTTTCCCATGGTTTTCTTCTTGGGCATTTGCAATCTTTGGGGCTAGATTTTCCGAAGAATATAAGTGTGATTGCCGTTTGTCCCAAGGGTATGGGACCCTCTGTGAGGAGACTTTATGTACAGGGGAAGCAGATAAATGGTGCTGGAATTAATTCCAGCATTGCTGTACATCAGGTCTCTGCCCCCTCTATATACATGCATATATCTTTAGATTGTCTTGTCATTGAAACTGAGTTTTGTTGTGCCAATGTCAGCTTAACATATGAGGTTACATAGATTTATGAAATATAATAAATATGTAAGATAAAAGGTGTCCTTTTTGTCAGGATGTTGACGGTCGAGCCACAGATGTAGCCTTGGGGTGGTCTGTTGCTCTTGGATCTCCCTTTACATTTGCAACTACTCTGGAGCAAGAGTATAGGAGTGATATATTTGGGGAGCGTGGTGAGCTCTTTTGTCCATGTCAACATGTAAGCCATATTCTGCATAATTTTGGATGTGCTCTAATTGTTGCTCTGGCTGGCAGGTATACTACTTGGTGCTGTCCATGGAGTTGTGGAGTGCCTATTTAGGAGGTACACAGAAGGGGGAATGGAAGAGGAAACGGCCTACAGGAATACTGTTGAGTGTATAACAGGAATTATATCAAGAACCATTTCAACAAAGGTTGGTGTACTCATCAGTTCCTCGTCTGCCTCTCTGCCTGTCTGATACACATGTGCTACTGTGTGAATGTTCACAAGAAGATAACTGCTTATTGGACATAGATTCTAAATAATTTTGTTCATTTCTTCTGATATGTTTACAGGGCATGTTGGCTGTTTACAGTTCTTTGTCTGAAGAGGGAAAGAGGGAGTTTGAGTCTGCGTACAGTGCGTCATATTATCCCTGTATGGACATCCTTTATGAGTGCTATGAAGATGTTGCTAGTGGCAGTGAGATACGTAGTGTTGTTTTGGCTGGCCGTCGCTTCTATGTAAGTTAAAGTTAAAAGCTTAAACTGGCGTCTTTGACACAGCAAGTTGACCAATGTTTCATCTGATGACTGGTATTCACGTTGTGGTATGCATATTTGATAGGAAAAGGAAGGCCTACCAGCTTTTCCGATGGGTAAGATAGATCAGACACGAATGTGGAAAGTGGGGGAACGAGTTCGAGAAACAAGACCTAAGGGTGACTTGGGTCCACTGTATCCTTTTACTGCTGGAGTTTTTGTGGCACTCATGATGGCGCAGGTAATTGGATGCAGTCTTATTGTACATAAATCTATAAGATCAACCACTCCTTTCTGTGAAGTAAGTAAATTAATTTATCTTGTACACAAAATACAGATTGAGGTGTTGAGGAAGAAGGGGCATTCATACTCAGAGATCATTAATGAAAGTGTGATTGAAGCAGTGGATTCACTTAATCCTTTTATGCATGCCCGAGGAGTGTCTTTCATGGTCGACAATTGTTCAACTACTGCAAGATTAGGATCAAGAAAATGGGCACCACGTTTTGATTATGTCATTACTCAACAAGCCTTCGTAGCTGTGGATGCAGGCTCTCCTATCAACCAGGACCTTATTAGCAACTTCCTCTCTGATCCTGTTCACGGAGCTGTTGAAGTCTGTGCCCAATTGAGACCAACTGTTGACATTTCGGTGCCTCCTGATGCAGACTTTGTCCGTCCAGAGCTGCGCCAATCTGGCAATTAGATTTAAAAAGACTGCATGGTGAGAGAAGTATGCTTAGTTTATCGAACTATTTCTTTTCCTACTAGTAGTTCTTATATGACTGGTGTAAGGGTGCTGCTCCGTTCTTTTGGCCTTTTAGCTTTATTTTATATGGAACTTCAAACCGCAATTTGCTTTTGTTTCTTTGCATAACAATCTTACCTGGATTTGTTTTAAGTAAGATTTTACTTTTTCCATATTTTTGTCGACCATTCTGTCTTTATGACTCGTGCGGTGTTTAATTACCACACTATTGCAAAGATTATTGGGAAATCACCAGATTAACGAAGTAAACAATAAAAGCACCAAAGAGATTTGATATATGTTAACCTTTATTACTTCTTTAAATATGTTTTCTGAGCCTATGTTGAGAGGAGATTCGCCTTGGTGTATGGAGTTTCATTACCAAAATGAGTGTATGGAGTTTTGCTTTGGTAATGAAATTCATGGTGTTTACTTTTTATGATTATCAACTACAAATAGGAAAGTATTAACTGAATCCACTACTTCAATCACACTATCATTAATGATCTCTGAGTATGAATGCCCCTTCTTCCTCAACACCTCAATATATATTGTGTACAAGATATAATACGTAGTATGTAGCTTATTACGTGCCCCGGATCTACGTGAAAAGATTAAAAATGAAAGTAATGCGGAATACCTGATTTCAGTTCTATTTCTGATTTTGATGCCGATTTTGAATTCTAAATGATCACAAACCTCCTGGGACCTTTACGAAAAGTGCTCACCAAGACACGGACTAGGTCTTTCTACAGTTTTCTCAATACATAAGCTCTCTTAATAGGTTAGAGATTCCTTATGCTTACGATTGATATGGACAACTGCAGGAGACGTTAATCTTTATATAGCTTCCTTATTGGGTTTCTCTATCACAAGGTCGATATAGGTCCGGTCCACACTAATTGGGATCCATTTTTTACCCGAACTTCTATCCATTAATCTAAATCATTTATTGGGCTACTTTATTATCTTCATCTAGATCAAATTACGTAACTTAACTGATAATTCATTTAAAAACCAAAAAAATACAATTAATAGTTTTCCAACTTTATGGGGAAGGGCAAAATTGTCCAACAATCTTCCATCTTCCAAGCATTAATTGTAGTTTTGACTCTAGTTTAAAAATAGTTTAAAAACTCGGTTAAGCCACGCTACTGAAGTAGTCGACTAAAATTTCAAAAACAAAACATTTGATCCAAAGATAGTAAAAGTCCATCATTCTGTCCTGCAAGGTTTTCGATACCGAAAAGTATTAGATGCATGTGTCATGTGTAACACAGATCCAATACAATCACATATACTTAATACCTCACTAATATGAATGAAAAAATAGAGTGTGGCAAACTACGATGATATCATTATGATCTAAATTATATCATCTTCGTTTGTAGGTCTCGATTTCTCCAACTTTATGCTAAATCGCATATGCTAAACTGCATTAGGGAAATCTTTTTTTCCCATCTAATGCTAAATAGCATTAGAGAAAACTTGTTTCCTCCCACCAAATGCTAAACCGCATTGGAGGAAACCTTTATGTTTTCTAATTGAATCCTAAACTGCATTAGAGAACCTTATTAAGAATAAAAACTTATATCCCCTATGTCATGTCAAACTTTATAGATATTTATACTAAAACTGTATATGTCTAAATAACATAGGCATAAGGTCAATCTGTATATATGCCAAATGACCTTCAAATGCTCAAGATCGACACAAATCTTAAGACTTTTATACGTATTATGATAATGTATGACAACATATATTACTGAGGATAACTGATGATCATCTTTATCAATGAACCATCATATTATCATAATACATTAAAATGTACAAATATACATGGAGCAAACATAACGATCCGCTAACTAATAATGTCTCAGGACATTAAAACACCCATACTGTATACTTGTGTTACAAACACAAGTGGGTGAAGTCTTTTAGTTAAAGGATCGACTTACAGTTCCTTAGTCTTTAAATGCTCTAAACCTTAATGTCACTTTTTCGTACCAACACCTCTGTGACCAAATAATTGATCTTTAAATGCTAAGACCCTGTGATATTCTTTGTTGTTATTAAACAACACTGTAAGAAGATTACCACAGTATAACCGAATGGGTCTAGCTACTGAATCAATCACAGAAAACTCAGAAATCAAGTTTATGAGCAAAACCGTCTGTGAAGTAGCCCCATAGTATGCACTCTGTATGCATAGTCAAGAAAATTACTCGTGTCTTCTTAACACATTTCCACTATATTGTACCATATGCAAACTTAAAACTATAACCTTAAGTGGACTTTCGATCATCCGGACATATAGCTAAATTTGAATCTGAATTCCATACGAGGCTTAGTTTGTTGACTTCGCTATATGCCAACATATAATCCTTAATTCCTTCAAGTATTTCAACACTTGCTAGATTGCATTCTAATGGTCTCTGAGCATACATCAGGCTATCAACCGTACTAGAATACGGAACATTTCTTATAACCTCTTTCTTTACTTTATTCTTTGGATACTGTACCAAAGATTATCTCTCACTTTGAGAGACAAGTGCTACGACAAGTTTACTGTTAACTGTTAACTGTTAACTGTATTAAACCTCTGTAACATATACTCTATGTATGCATTCTATGAGAGGTCTACTGCTACTGAGTGTTGAGATCTATCCTAGTGAACCTGAATACCTAGGACAGAAGATGCTACACTAAGGTTCTTCATGTCAAAATTCTTGACCAAAAGTTGCTTAACTTCGCACAACATGTCAAATAATTTGGCGTGAGGAATATATCATCCACATGTAATAATAGAAATATAACTTTGCTCCCTTTGACCTCACTGTAAAAAGATTCTTTTTAGCTTTATTTTCCATGAAGATGAAGAGGTCACAACCTCATCAATTGTAAGGTATTACTTTCAGGAGATTTGATGTATACCATATATTGATTTGCATAACTTGCAAACCATGTCAGTTCCTTTTGGATCCTGGGATCCTTTAGACTGTACCATATAGACCACTTCATAAAGGTCTTTACTCAGGAAAGCAGTTTCGACATTCATCTGATGTAACTTTATATCACCATGAGCTACAATTGCCTTAATTACTCAAAATGTATCCTACGAGGATACGAGAGAAAAGGTAACACAAAGTCAACCTTTTTCTCTAAGTGAACCATGAGGCAACTGAGCGAGCTCATAAACCACTGAACTTTATCTTAAAATCCTTTAGGTCCAAAAATTTTATTTACAACTGATGGGTTTACAGTTCCGCTACAAATTAACTAACTCTTAGACCTTACTATGCTTCATGGCTTGGATCTCGTCATTTATCACATCCCACCATATATCCACATTAGGTCCAGAAATAACTTCTATAAAAGTAATTGGATACGTAACATTTCTAATAGCATAGTCTTTACACCTGATAGACCACATAATTAGATGGGATAGCAGGTCGTCTCATTCTAGTGGATTTACTTAACTGTATTAGATCTTGTGCCCCCAGGAATCTCTGTGTTTATAGGTATAGGTTCCTACTCCTATAGAGGCACGGTACAAAGATCTAGATCCACCGGATCTAACTATATGAGTAGTGGGTATGTGATAACTATAATATCTGCCCTACTATCATCTGAAGGGTCAAAGGGCCCACCATCATCATAGACATGGTATTCTAGAAACTTAGCTGTTTATAATTTAACTATTCTGGTCCCTCCTTCTTTACAATAAAAGCTTTAGCCTTAAAGTGGTCGAGATATCTTACTAAATAACAATGAGGGGAACAAGCATGCAATCTTTCTTTATAAGGATTATACTACCTCAGTAGGGCAGCCCCATACACGAATGTGTGCAAGGTTGGTTTGAAAACCTTTAGATAATTAGGTGGATTAGTCCTGTTCTGCATTGAATTTTTCAAGTCCCTTAAGGTGCCGTTATGCCTTTCAGCAACACATCATTTTGCTCAGAACTACTAGACATAGTGAATTAAGTCACTATTCTAGTTGATTCCAAATATTTGGCAAATGAACCCTTTAAAATCTTGAAACACCATGATTGCCATGATATTCTCCTCCACGGTCAAATCTGACTATCTTGATGAATGTTTTCAATTGGTTCTCAACCTTCAGTCTTTAAGTAAGAACACATAATTTTGATGGGAATAATCATCAACAAATGTCAGAATATATTTAGAATTGTACAATGCAACTGTATAAGGTCTACCGATATCTTTATGTATCAGACTCAATAAGTCAGAAGCATAAGTTGACCTCAATATCCTTATTATTCAATCTATCCCTGCAACAGTCCGCACATGTTCCCAGATCATCATAATCTAGAATTGAGAAATGCTTTCCTTGATTAATCTCTCAACCCTAGCTCAGGACATGTGGTTTAAACTTTTATGCCATACTATGTATAACTTCTCATTCATCAGGGTCCTTCATAACTTGTTCAGTTAAGATACAAAGAAGCATTTGTCTGATTTGGGGTAAGACACATTCTATACAAACCATATGACAGGAAAGTTGTACCATTGTGTTTTGCATTAAACAATAACTGTACAACATAAGTATTACATGCAAAAAGTCAACCTTCTTTATCCAAAATTGATCAAAACATCATATGTAAAATGTGTCGTGTAAAACCTAAATGAACCTTACAATAAAATTCAGTTCATACATCCCCTATAGATATTATTTCCACTTCTTCATTACTATGAACCATCAGTTTCTCCTTCCCTTTATTTGGCTTTATCCTTGATATGAACTACTGCATCTTGGAAGCACCTTAATCAGATGTTCCACCAAATAGCCACCAAATACTTAATGTGACTATCGCAGATTAGATTCATATATGACAAACCAAAGAGTAACCTGATGATCACAGTCTTTCCTTTTAAACCTCATACTACTAGTTTCTTTATGTCCCTAGGACCTTTACTAGAAATGGTTTGACCAACGTCAACATGTGGAGAAGATTTGAACTTTCTACCTTTGAACTTAGTGGGCTTCATCTTTGTCTTCCCTTTAGTTACTTCAAGGGTTGTAGGAGTAACAAGATTGAGTTTCTCCTCCTCAGCAATGTAATGGGCAATCAAACCATTGAAGTCTTAGCATCTTCATCTACTTTGAAAATGAATTATTCTCGATATGTACTCCATTACTCCCCTTTTCTTCCGTATACCTTATGGAGAATAATTCTTTCATCAAGGCACTTATCTCAACACTAAATGAGATTATGTACCTTTGGGAGACATTATCAAGAAACTCTTTTGCTATATGTGTGTCCGGAAGTTCATTTTGTAAATGGTTATGAATGGATCTCCTAATGGTCATCAGATATAATCTGTTAGACCGATCCCAGGGTTCATAGTCTACTTTATGAGTTTTCAAGGTCATGGATGTAAATGGTGATGGCCTATCTGTCCTTATAGTCATATCAACCATAGCTATCTCCATCGATTCAATACCAGATAGGGTTTCAATGGTGACACTGATTTTATTGACTGAAAAGGTAACTTCAAGATGATAATCTTTAAATAAGCACAAATGTAAGATAACAGCGACACTCAAGCCATTAAATAGTATCTTTACTGAAAATCCAGTCACACATATTATGAAACACTTATGGGCTGAATACATAATATATGCAACTAGACCTTCACACATAAAAGCGATCAGAGTACAAATCATCAACTCTCATGA
>JANIPM010000002.1:66272021-66282049 GCA_027478405.1 Erythroxylum cassinoides
ATGATATTCTCCTCCACGATCAAATCTGACTATCTTGATGAATTTTTCTAATTGCTTCTCAACCTTCAATTTTTAAGCAAGAACACATAACTGTAATGAGAATAATCATCAACAAATGTCAGAATACATTTAGAATTGCACAATACAATTGTATAAGGTCTACCGATATCTTTATATATCAGAATCAACAAGTCAGAAGCATGAGTTGATCTTAATGTCCTTCTTATTATAAATCTCTTTTTTTTATATATATTTTCAATAGCAGAGTACAAGAGTATATAAAGATATACGGAAGGCTATTCTAAGGAATACATGATGTAAGGCTTTAATTATGGTTGACACCTTTAACTTAGGGATTTTACAATGAGATACTTTCTATAAATGCTCTGATTAGACCTTTGTAAATTAACTTGTATGACAACTCATGCCAACACTCCTGCTCAAGTTAGTGCATAGATATCTCTAATGCCTAACTTGTTAAGTGAGATGTAGAAATTTCTACTAGATACAGCTTTTGTGATGACATCCACCAGTTGGTCTTCTGATTTGACAAATGGGAACCAAATAATTTTTTCTTCAAGATTTTATTTAATAAAGTGCCTATCGACCTCCATGTGCTTAGTTTGATCATGTTGGATAGGATTGTGAGAGAAGGCGATGGCTACCTTATTGTCACAAAACAAGTTTATTTCTGTGCTGGGAGCAAAGCCTATCGCAGTCAACAGTCTTCTCAGCCAAAGCAGTTTGCATACACCCTTAGCCATACCTCGAAATTATGCTTCGACACTAGATAGAGTAACAACCTTTTGTTTCTTACTCCTCCGCGTAACGAGATTTCCTCCTAAAAAGGTAAGCCCGAAGTAGACTTCCTGTCTGAGATATTTCCTACCCAATCTATGTTGGTGTATCTATCAACATTCAAATGATCATTTTTCCTGAACATTAGTCCTTTCCCGAGAGAGAACTTTAAATACCGAAGAATTCTAGTTACTGCATTCATATGTGCTTCACTAGGGCAGTGCATGAATTAGCTCACTACGCTTACGATGTAGGCAATGTTAGGTTGAGTGTGAGACAAGTAAATAAGCTTACCAAATATTCTTTGATACCTCTCCTTGTTAGTGGGTACTTGATCGACATATATCCTAAGTTGATGATTTTGGGCAATAGGAGTGTCTGTTGGATTACGCTCTAACATCCTTACCCTAGATAATAAGTCTAAAACATATTTCCTTTGAGATAAAAATACACCCTGCTTTGATTTGGATACCTCAATTCCCAGGAAGTATTTGAGTCCCCCTAGGTTCTTCATCTCAAACTCAGCCGACAATTGTTTCTGAAGCTTGGAGATTTTTTTTGTGTCATTGATTGTGATGATTAGGTCATCTATGTAAACAATTAGTGCTGTCACTTTTCTTGATTGGTGTTTTAGGAAAAGGGTATAATCTGAATTACTCTACTGAAAGCCATATTTTTTTATAGTTGCATTGAATCGGCCGAACCATGCATGGGGTGATTGCTTTAAACCATACAACACCTTTTTTAGTTTGCATACTACTTTATCTTCAGGAGTTGCCGAGTACCGAGGAGGAATTTTCATGGAGGAATGCATTCTTCACATAAATTGATGTAGCGGCCAATCTAAATTTGTTGCAAGAGATAATAAAACTCTAACATTGTTTAGTTTTGTTACCGGTGAGAACATTTCATGGTAATCTATACCATATATCTATGTGTACTCCTTTTCCATGAGTCTCGCCTTGTATCTATTAATGGATCCATCAGCATTATATTTACTGGAGAAGACCCATTTGCACCTTACTATTTTTTCCCTTGGGTAATGAGACCACTTGCCAAGTTTCATTTTTTTCTAAGGCCTTCAGTTCTTCTTTTATTGCTTGACTCCATTGTGGATCAAGTAGTGCTTCTTCTACATTTTCAAGAATGTAATCTGAGGACAATTTATATGAAAAGGCCTTAAGTGGTTCAGACAGCTTGTGAGTGGACACATAGTTGGCTATAGGATATTTGGATCTTCTATCTTTTGCTTCCAGAGTGTATCGGTTTGGTGGTTTGTCATGGATCTGTCTTACAGGCAACATATATTGCACAGTACTGTTCACGTTATCAGTAAAAGAAGATATGGCAGGGAGACTTACCCCAGTGATATTGTCAGGAGAGGGGCCTTCGGGTACTAAAGAGTGGGAACCATCACTGGTTGTTGCATCTGAAGTTATATCATTGACATGTGCTAATGTTTCAATACATTCCATATTACATGGTTCTTTAACAGTTGGTTCTTCTGCTAGAGAGTGTTCCTCAGTCAACCTTACCTTAGTATTTCCCTTACTAGGTTGTTGTGACCCCTTTTGAATCTAGCCATGTTGTTGCTAGCCAATTCACCTCTTCATTTTGAATCTCCCCCTGAAGAGATGAATTGGTGGCAGGTGATAGATAAAAAGTCTCCATTTCGAGAAAGGTGACATCCATAGTGATGTATGCACGTTTAGTGATGGGGTCGAAACATCTATACCCTTTTTGATGCAGATCATAGCCCAAGAAAAGACATCGCACTGCATATGGATCTAACTTGGTTCGCTGGTTTTTATAAAGATGAACGAAGGCAACACAGCCAAAGATTCAGGGTGGAAGCATTAGCACAGTGGGTAGAGATGTATGGCTAGAGAGAGCCTGCAAGGGGATCTGAAATTGTAGGACTTTAAAAGGCATTATATTAAGCAAATATATGGTTGTGGTAACTGCATCATCCTAGTGTCGAGAGGGCATATGTGCGCCAATTTATAATGCCCGTTCTGTCTCTAAGATATGACAATTTTTCTCTCTCTGCAATGCCGTTTTATTGAGGAGTTTGGGAACAAGAAGTTTCATGAATGAAACCATGGTGCTGAAAGTAAGTCTAGAAATATTCACCACCATTATCGATACAGAGGGTCTTAATCTTGGTTGAAAATTGTGTTTGAATCATTACATGAAATGATTGAAATACATCAAACACTTCATCTTTCCATTTAAGTAGATACAACCAAGTCATTCGCGTACAGTCGTCAAAAAATATAAAAAAACTATTTATTTCTAGATGGAGTAATAACATGAGAGGGTCTCTATACGTCCAAATGGATTAAAGAAAAAAGCATGTCTCTTTTTGTGTGGATTACAACGTAAGGAACTCTATGATTTTTTGCTACAATACATGTTTAACATTTGAAAGATGATGGCTGTAATGTAGAAAATAGGGCTGGAAAGAGATGCTGCAAATATCCAAAAGAAAGATGTCCCAAGCGGTTATGAAGAAGCCAAATTTGCCATTCCTTATCATTGGTGTGCCGAGTGTGATTTGCTTTCCTTGAACTGAAGTCATCCATGTAGTAGAGTCTCCCTTTTTTAGTATCACACCCAATGATCTCCTTGGTGAGAATATCCTGAAGAAGACAGAAAGTAGGATACATTAATACAACACATTTAAGATCAGTTGTGGCTTGACTAACAGAGAGTAATTTATTGAAATATAAAGTGGGAGTTTGCCCCACATTGAAAAAAGAGAGGAAAGAAAACTAATATATAAGCCTAGTGGGCTTCTCTACCTATTATCAATTGATTTTAGGATGGAACCTCACTTAGACTTGTAGGTGGTCTAACTTTCCTTCTCATATGGGCCTATAGGCTCATTGTAAATTCTAACATGGCATCAGAGCGGGTAGCTCTTATGTTAGTCATTAAATAGATTATGTCACGTGTTAGGCTTTAAATTAACCCACACGTAAGGGGGTATGTTAAAATATAAAGTGGTAGTTTGTTCCACATTAGAAAAAGAGAGGAAAGAAAACTAACATATAAGCTTAGTGGGCTACTCCACCCATCACCAATTGATTTTAGGATGACACCTCACTTAGACTTGTATGTAGTCTAACTTTCCTTCTCGTGTGGGCCATAGGCTCATTGTAAATTCTAACACTTCTTAGTTAACTTGCCCCCATAATAGTCAGCACATGTTTCCAGATCATTATAATCTAGAATTGAGAAATGCTTTATTTGATCAATCTCTCAATCCTAGCTCTGAAAATGTGGCTTAAACTTTTATGCCACACTATGTATGAGTTCTCATTCATCAGGGTTCTTCATAACTTGTTTAGTAAGATACGAAGAAGTATTTATCTAATTCAGGGTAAGACACATTCTATATAAACCATATGAACAGAAAGTTGTACCATTATGTTTTACATTAAGCAACTGTACAACAGAAGCATTAAATGCAAAACGTTAACCTTCTTTGTCCAAAATTTATTAAAAGATCACATATAAAATGTGTCATGTAAAACCCAAATGAGTATTACAATAAAGTTCAGTACATACATCCCCTATAGATATTACCTCAACTTCTTCATTGCTGTGAATCATCAGTTTCTCCTTCCCTTTATTTGACTTTATCCTTGATATGAACTATTGCATCGTGGAAACACCTTGATCATATGTTCCACTAAATAGCCACCAAATACTTAATACGACTATCGTAAATTAGATTCATAAATTAATAAACCATAGTGTAATCTGATGATCACAGTCTTTCCATTCAAACCTCATACTACTGGTTTCTTTGTGTCTCTAAGACCTTTATCAGCACTAGTTTGACCTATATCAGCATGTGGAGAAGATTTAAACTTTCTACCTTCGAACTTAGCGGGCTTCACCTTTGTCTTCCCTTCAGCTGCTTCGAGGGTTGTGGATTGGCAAACTTAAGTTTCTCCTCCTTAGCAATGCAATGGGCTATCAAAGCATTGAAGTCCCAACATCTTCAATTTACTGTGAAGATGAATCATTCTCGATATGTACTTTATTACTCCCCTTTTCTCTCGTATACCTTATGGAGAATAGTTCTTTCATCAAGGCACTTGACTCAACCCTAGATAAGACTGTGTGCCTCTGGGAAACATTATTAAGAAACTCCTTCTTCATGTATGTGTCCAGAAGTCCACTTAGCAGATGGTTAGGAATTGATCTCTTAATGGTCATCATATATAATTTGTTATACCGATCCTAGGATTTATAGGCTACTTTATGAGTTTTCAAGGTCATAGTTGTAAATAGAGATGGCCTATCCGTCTTTATAGTTATATCAACCACAACTATCTCCATAGCATTCAATACATCCTTTGTCCACTTATTTAAATTGGAACCGGTCAAGGTTTCAATGGTGACACTGTTTTGTTGACTAAAATGGTGACTTGAAGATGATAATTTTTAAATTAGCACAAATGTAGGACAACAACGATACTCAAGCCATTAAATAATAGTATCTTTACTGAAAATATGATCACACATATTATGAAACACCTGTGGGCTAAATATATAATATATGCAACTAAACCTCCACACATAAAAGCGATTAGAGTACAAATCATCAACTCTCATGACACTACCACCTATGGGTGAATAGATCATTTAAGTAACGACTTTCCTCTATCCAATGCCTTTATGCACATCTCAAAATCTCATGTAAGGCCAACACCTGTGGGTAGAATAACCAAATATGAGACCAGAGATATCCCCTAACATGCCAGCAGAACAATTCAAAATACTGACTCGAAAGGCCATTGTGGTGACTACATTCTCATCAGCACTCAAAAAGTCCACAAACATAAGGAATACATCTTTATGTTATCCTCCCATTCTTTATGGGCATATAGTATATGACAATTTAACATCAATAAATGCAAAAATTTAAATGCATAGTCTCATTGTCACACACTCGTGCTGAAGACATTGTCTGAAAACTTCATTTGAGACTTTCGTAAAAGAAAAATCCTAGTAAAGTGACTATTGTGCATTATCAAATACTGAATCGACCACCCAAGAGACGAAAACTTCATGTATCTACCTTAAGAAAAGTTCGTTGCACGAAGATTCACTCAAAAATGGCTTCAGAATGTCTCAATTCCTTTTCCGATCGACTATCATACAATCCCGAACACCGAACATGAGACCCGAGACATAAAATCCTCATGCATCTTTCTCATATGATGTCAGAAGCATGAAAATTCATTTGAAATCAGATTCAGAATACCTTAATTCCTTTTTATGGAGTCAAACTTTAAGTTATTACTAATGTAATAAATCTAGAAAAATGGAAAACTTACTTTATAATTTTTTTGGACCCGAAAACTAACCCAAAACACCCCGGGGTACCCTAATAGGAAATTTGAAATTTTTGTGTGTTTTATTTTGAAAATTACTGTTGCTGCATCTGTACGGATGACATCAGTCGACTGACATGGTGAGCTACTTCAACACGTGTGCATGGCACGGGTGCCAGATGCGTCTGACGCGTGTGCATCGTGCGCACATCACGTACAGAGGTGTGGCTACTGTAGGGCACGTGCACCGCACCCGCCGCCTCACGCGTATCCATCGCAATGTGCCACCCGGACGGTCCGGATAAGCGCGTGCGCGACACGTACCCACCTTTTCATACTTGTGGTGTATGCGCGACACGCGTCCGTCTCCAGCTGGAGAGATGCATCTTGACACGATTGGCGTATGTAACACACACGACAACCTTACGCACGCTCTGCATGCTACTATAGCACAGTCGGGCACTGCTTCCGATGTTGGAGGTGATTTTTAGCATCCTAGGACCCCTTTTTCCCTCCGTTCGGTTCTTTTTCAACCGGTTTTTAGTAACTAGCGTAATGTATTCCACTTTTACGTAATTATTTACGTTAAAAAACTTGAAAACGAATCAAAAATTGAGGAAAATCATATTAGATGAAAAATCGAAAAACCTTCGTTTCCGGCGATCTAATCACATAACCGCTCATGTAATACGTAGTATAGACCTTATTACGTACCTCAGATCTACATGAAAGGATTAAAAATGAAGGTAATGTGAAATACCTGATTTCAGTTTCATCTTTGATTTGATGCTGATTCTGAGCTCCAAACGATCACAAATCTCCCGAGACCTTTACGAAAGTGCTCACCGAGACACAGGCTAGGTCTTTCTACAGTTTTCTCAATACGTAAACTCTCTTAACAGGTCAGAGATTCCTTATACTTATGATTGATATGAGCAACGGCAGGAGACCTTAACTTTTATATAGTTGTCATATCGGGATTCTCTATCACAAGGTCGATATGGGTTCGGTTTACACTAATTGGGACCCATTTTCTATCCGAACTTTGACCCATTAATCTAGATCATTTATTGGGCCACTTTATTATCTTTATCTTGATCAAATTACGTAACTTAACCGATAATTCATTTAAAAACCAAAAAATGCAATTAATAGTTGTCCAACTTTATGGAAAAGGACAAAATTGTCCAACACAAGATAAATTAATTTACTTACTTCATAGAAAGGAGTGGTCGGTTTGATAGATTTATGTACAATAATACTATATCCAATTACATGAGCCATCATTAGTGCCACAAAAACTCCAGCAGTAAAAGGACACAGAGGACCCAAGTCCCCTTTAGGTCTTGTTGTTTGAACTCGTTCACCCATTTTCCACATTCGTGTTCGATCTATCTTACCATTGGGAAAGCTGGTAAGCCTTCCTTTTCCTATCAAATATGCGTACCATAACATAAATACCAGTCATTAGATGAAACATTGGTTAACTTGCTGTGTAAAGGATGTGAGTTTATGGCTTAACTTTTAACTTAGATAGAAGCGATGGCCAACCAAAACAAGACTACGAATCTCACTGCCACTAGCAACATCTTCATAGCACTCGTAAAGGATGTCCATAAAGGGATAATATGATGCACTGTATGCAGACTCAAACTCCCTCTTTCCCTCTTCAGACAAAGAATTGTAAATAGTCATCATGCCATGTAAACATATTAGAAGAAATGAAAAAATTATTTAGAATCTATATCCAATTAGCAGTTATCTTCTTGTGAACATTCACACAGTAGTACATGTGTATCAGACAGGCAGAGAGGTAGACAAGGAACTGATGAGTGCACTAACCTTTGTTGAAATGGTTCTTGATATAATTCTAATTATACACTCAACAGTATTCTTGTAGGCTAAGTCCTCCTCCATTCCTCACTCCGTGTACCTCCGAAACAAGCACTCCATAACTCCGTGAATAGCACCATGTAGTATACCTATGAGCCAGAGCAACAATTAGAGCACATCCAGAAATACTACTTGGTGCTGTTCAAGGAGTTGTGGAGTACTTGTTTAGGAACCTCAATTCGAGCACATAAAAAATTATGCAAAATATGGCTTACGTGTTGACATTGACAGACAAGCTCACCATGCTTCCTAAAACTTTCACTCCTATACTCTTGCTCCGGTGCAATCTATGCTAAGTTGAGACCAACTGTTGACATTTCGGAGCCTTTATGCAAACTTTGTCGAGTTGCTCCAATCAGAAGTTTTGCTAGGGCACTGAAATGTCAAAGTTGGTCTCAACATGGCACAGACTTCGTTAAGTTGCTCCAATTTGAAGTTTTGCTAGCTAGTACTTTTATCGTGTTACTGAAAATAAAGACTACATGACCTTACTTTTTGCATGTTACTGAAACAAATACTACATGGGGAGAGAAGAATGCTTAACATGGGGAGACAAGAATGCTTACTTTTTAGCTTTAATTTATGTTAACCAATAGATCTTAGTTGCAACATATTTGTTTTATGGTTAATTCAAGTGTAAAATACTAAATTTTGGCCTCTCATCTTTTGCCTTTTTGTTTTTTCCATAAGAAACTACGTGTAATGTAAAGCTTGGAAAATAAAATTGTGGAGAATAGGTGTATGGTATTTCACTACCAAAGTAAAATACCATACACCTATGTATAGATATACATATATAGATTATTAGTGCCAATATTTCACATCGAACAAAATATAACATAAACTAATTCGTACTTTAACATCAGAGAAGATAACTTCGTTTTAAGCTATTATTTTATTAGATATTATTTATATTAAAAAATTTAAACATTATTTATATAAGAATTGTTGACATTTCCATGCTTTTATGCAGACATTGTCAAGTTGCTCCAATCTAGCAATTAGATATTAAGAAGTTTTTCTAGCCAGTACTTTTATCATGTCACTGAAAATAAAGATTGCATGGGGAGAGAAGAAAGAATGCTTACTTTTTAGCTTTATTTTAAGTTACTCAATGGATCTTAGTCACAACATATTTATTTTATAGTTGATTCATGCAAAGTACTAAATTTCGGTCTTTTATAATTTGTATTTTCGTTTTGTTCATAAGAAACTACGTGCAATGTAAAGCCTGGAAAAAAAATTGCATACAGTATTTGAACATAGAGGAAAACGTAAACACCATGAATTTCATTACAAAAGCAAAACTCCATACAACCATGTATAAATATACATATATAGACTATTAGTGCCAATATGTCTCGTTAAATAGAATATAATAGAAAGTGAATGGTACTTTAATAGTAGAGAAAATAATTTCGTTTTAAGCTCTTATTTTATTAGAAATTATTTATATTAGAAAAATTCAAACATTATTTATCTTAGAACTGTTGATATTTCAGTGTCCTTATGTAGACTTCGTCGAGTTGCACCAATCTGGCAATTAGATATATGGAAGTTTTGCTAGCCAGTACTTTTATCGAGTTTTTCAAAATAAAGGTTGCATTGGGAGAGATGAAAGAATGCTTACTTTTTAGCTTTATTTTATGTTAACCAATGGATCTTAGTCGCAACCTATTTGTTTTAAAGTTGATTCATGTGTAAAATACTAAATTTCAGCCTCTTATATTTTGTGTTTTTGTTTTGTTCACAATAAATTACATGCAACGTAAAGCCTGGAAAACAAAATTGCGTATAGTAGTTGAACATAGAGGAAAACGTAAACACCATGAATTTCATTACCAAAGCAAAACTCCATACAACCATGTACAGATATATATATATAAATATATCGATTATTAGTGCCAATATTTTACGTTAAACATAATATAACAAAAAGTGAATTGAACATTTCATTACCAAAGCAAAACTCCATACAACCATGTA
>JANIPM010000002.1:66286197-66300007 GCA_027478405.1 Erythroxylum cassinoides
CGCAGACGTAGGCAAGGTTGCCGAACTGCGTTACCAAACGTCGGTGTGTTATTTGGTGTTTTACTCTTGCGATTGCTAAATTATTTGTGCTGGATAATTTATCTTAGGTAGTCTGCGAATTTATTGACATCTTAATTCATTCAATAAGAAACTACGTGTAACGTAAAACCTGGAAAACAAAATTGCATATAGCAATTGATTATAGAGGAAAAAGTAAACACCACGAATTTCATTACCAAAGCAAAACTCCATACACCCATGTACAGATATACATATATAGATTATTAGTGCCAATATTTCACATTAAACAAAATATAAGAGAAAGTGAATGGTACTTTAACAGTAGAGAAGATAACTTCGCTTTAAGCTCATATTTTATTAGATATTATTTATATTAAAAAATTCAAACATTATTTATCTCAGAACTGATGACATTGCGGTGCCTTTATATAGACTTCATCGAGTTGCACCAATATGGCAATTAGATATAAGGATGTTTTGCTAGCCAGTACTTTTATCGTGTTTTTTAAAATAAAGATTGCATGGGGAGAGATGAAAGAATGCTTACCTTTTAGCTTTATTTTATGTTAACCAATGGATCTTAGTGGCAACATATTTGTTTATAGTTGATTAATATGTGAAATAATAAATTTCGGCCTCCTATATTTTGTGTTTTCGTTTTGTTCACAAGAAATTACATGCAACGTAAAACCTGGAAAACAAAATTGCGTACAGTAGTTGAATATAGAGGAAAAAGTAAACACTATGAATTTCATTACCAAAGTAAAACTCCATACACCTTTGTACAGATATACATATATCGATTATTAGTGCCAATATTTCACATTAAACATAATATAACAGAAAGTGAATGGTACTTTAACAGTAGAGAAGATAACTTCGTTTTAAACTCTTAATTTATTGGGTATTATTTATATTAGAAAAATTTAAACATTATTTATCTTAACACTGTTGACATTTCGGTGCCTTTGGGCATACTTTGTTGAGTTGCTCCAATTTGGCTCTTAGATATAAGGAAGTTTTGCTAGCCAGTACTTTTATCGTGTTATTTAAAATAAAGACTGCATGGGGAGAGAAGAAAGAATGCAAAATTTTTAAGTTTATTTTATGTTAACCAACGGATCTTAGTTGCAAGATATTTGTTTTAAGGTTGATTCATGTGTAAAATACTAACTTTTGGCCACTTATATTTTGTGTTTTCGTTTTGTTCATAAGAAACTAGATACAACGTAAAACCTGAAAAACAGAATCGCGTACAATAGTTGAACATAGAGGAAAAAGTAAACACTATGAATTTCATTATCAAAGCAAAACTCCAAACACCCATGTATAGATATACATAAATAGATTATTAGTGCCAATATTTCACATTGACCAGAATATAACATAAGCTGATTGGTACTTTAATAGTAGCGAAGATATCTTCATTTTAAGCTCTTATTTTATTAAATATTATTTATTTTAGAAAACATTTAAACATTATTTATATTAGAACTGTTGACATATCGGTGCCTTTATGCAGACTTTGTCGAGTTGGTCCAATTTGGCAAATAGATATAAAGGAGTTTTGCTAGCTAGTACTTTTATCGTGTTGCTGAAAATAAAGACTGCGTAGGGAGAGAAGAAAGAATGCTTACTTTTTAGCTTTATTTTATGTTAACCAATGGATTTTAGTTGCACAATATTTTTTTATAATTGATTAATGCTTACTTTTTAGCTTTATTTTATGTTAACCAATGGATCTTAGTCGCAACCTATTGGTTTTAAAGTTGATTCATGTATAAATACTAAATTTCGGCCTCTTATATTTACCTTAAACAAAATATAACAGAAAGTGAATGGAACTTTAACAGTAGAGAAGATAACTTCGTTTTAAGCTCTTAATTTATTAGGTATTATTTATATTAGAAAAATTTAAACATTATTTATCTTAGAACTGTTGACATTTCGGTGCCTTTGGTCAGACTTTGTCGAGTTGCTCGAATATGGCAATTAGATATAAGGAAGTTTTGTTAGCCAGTACTTTTATTGTGTTACTGAAAATAAAGACTGCATGGAGAGAGAAGAAAGAATGCTCACTTTTTAGCTTTATTTTATGTTAACCAATGGATCTTAGTTGCAATATATTTGCTTTATCGCTGATTCATGTGTAAAATACTAAATTTTGGCCTCTTATATTTTGTATTTATGTTTTGTTCACAAGAAATTACATGTAACGTAAAGCCTGGAAAACAAACTTGCATACAGTAGTTGAATATAGAGGAAAAAGTAAACCACGTGAATTTCATTACCAAAATAAAACTCCATACACCCTTGTACAGATATACATATATCGATTATTAGTGCCAATATTTCACGTTAAACATAATATAATAGAAAGTGAACGGTATTTTAACAGTAGAGAAGATAACTTCATTTTAAGCTCTTATTTTATTAGATATTATTTATATTAGAAAATTTAAACATTTTTTTTAATCTTAGAACTATAGAAATTTCGGTGCCTTTGAGCAGACTTTGTTGAGTTGCTCGAATATGACAATTAGATATAAGGAAGTTTTGTTAGCCAGTACTTTTATCGTGTTACTGAAAATAAAGACTGCATGGGGAGAGAAGAAAGAATGCTTAGTTTTTAGCATTATTTTATATTAACAAATGGATCTTAGTCGCAACATATTTGTTTTAAGGTTGATTCATGTGTAAAATACTAAATTTCAGCCTTTGATATTTTGTGGATATTTTGTGTTTTCGTTTTATTCATAAGAAACTACGTGTAACGTAAAACCTGGAAAACAAAATTGCATATAGCAATTGATCATAGAGGAAAAAGTAAACACCATGAATTTCATTACCAAAGCGAGACTCCATACACCCATGTGCAGATATACATATATAGATTATTAGTGCCAATATTTCACGTTAAACAAAATATAACAGAAAGTGAATGGTACTTTAAGAGTAGAGAAGATAACTTCGCTTTAAGCTCTTATTTTATTAGATACTATTTATATTAGAAAAATTCAAACATTATTTATCTTAGAACTGTTGATATTTCGGTGTTCTTATACAGACTTCGTCGAGTTCCACCAATATGGCAATTAGATATAAGGCTGTTTTGCTAGCTAGTAATTTTATCGTGTTTTTTAAAATAAAGATTGCATGGGGAGAGTTCAAAGAATGCTTACTTTTTAGCTTTATTTTATGTTAACCAATGGATCTTAATGGCAACATATTTGTTTTATAGTTGATTCATATGAAAAATAATAAATTTCGTCCTCTTATATTTTGTGTTTCCGTTTTGTTCATGAGAAATTACATGCAACGTAAAGCCTAGAAAACAAAATTGCATGCAGTAGTTGAATATAGAGGAAAAAGTAAACACCATGAATTTCATTACCAAAGCAAAACTCCATACACCCTTGTATAGATATACATATATCGATTATTAGTGCCAGTATTTCACGTTAAACATAATATAACAGAAAGTGAATGGTACTTTAACAGTAGAGAATATAACTTCGTTTTAAGCTCTTAATTTATTAGGTAATATTTATATTAGAAAATTTCAAACATTGTTTATCTTAGCACAGTTGACATTTCGGTGCCTTTGGGTAGATTTTGTCGAGTTGCCCCAATCTGGCTATTAGATATAAGGAAGTTTTGCTAGCCAGTACTTTTATCGTGTTATTCAAAATAAAGACTGCATGGGGAGAGAAGAAAGAATGCTAACTTTTTAAGTTTATTTTATGTTAACCAATGGATCTTAGTCGCAACATATTTGTTTTAAGGTTGATTCATGTGTAAAATACTAAATTTTGGCCACTTATATTTTGTGTTTTCGTTTTATTCATAAGAAACTACGTACAACATAAAACCTGGAAAACAAAATTACGTACAGTAGTTGAACATAGAGGAAAAAGTAAACACCATGAATTTCTTTACCAAAGCAAAACTCCATGCACCCATGTATAGATATACATAAATAGATTATTAGTGCCATTATTTCACATTGAACAGAATATAACAGAAGGTGATTGGTACTTTAATAGTAGAGAAGATATCTTTGTTTTAAGCTCTTATTTTATTAAATATTATTTATTTTAGAAAAAATTTAAACAATATTTATATTAGAACTAATGACTTTTCGGTGCCTTTATGCAGACTTTGTCGAGTTGCTTCAATTTGGCAAATAGATATAAAGAAGTTTTGCTAGCCAGTACTTTTATCATGTTGCTAAAAATAAAGACTGCATAGGGAGAGAAGAAAGAATGTACTTTTGAGCTTTATTTAATGTTAACCAATGAATTTTAGTTGCAACATATTTTTTTTATAGTTGATTAATTCTTACTTTTTAGCTTTATTTTATGTTAACCAATGGATTTTAGTTGCAACATATTTTTTTTTATAGTTGATTCGCGTGCAAAATGTTTTTAAGCTTGAATTGTTGATGGTTGAATTGCTAGATTAAAATGAGATATAGATGTATATATATATGTATATGCTTGATTGTGTGCTCGTTACCAATGGCTATAAATATATTAGCCACTGAGCTTCGAGGCTTAACCCATTATTTTTCACTCCTCAGCTGCTGAACGAGAAGGTTATTGATTATTGCAAGGCTTTGGCAAACTCCAAGATAACTATCTTTTGTAACTAAGTTAGTTCGACTTTATTGTTGGGTAGCTTTATAAGCATATCAAACATGAGCATTCATTTGTATTTTGTATTAAGCTATTGATGTGGCTATTGATATGTAATTAAAGCTATGCTCAAACTCTATTCCGATTTACTAATGAGATTAGAAATTGAAGCAGTTTCTTTTGTACATGTTCATATCTATCTTTTTTGTTGGGTTGTCAATGGTTGTTGGAATTGTATGTACAAATTAGTATTTGATTGTTGGGTCTAGGTTATTGATTCAAATGTTTTGTCGTGGCGAACCTCTCCTGATAGGGGCTTTTGCTTATAACTTCATCGTGGCGAAGCCAGACTTTGGTTGCGACAAACTTTTCCTAAAAGGTACTTTTGCTTGATCTTAAAACTTCGTCACAGTGAAATTTTCTCGAAAGGTCCTTGGTAGTACTCCCTAGTTTCGCCACGGTGAAACATTTGCTTTACCACAGTGAAGTCTGCCAGTGTTGACGCTGTTATTGTCATTACAATTTGAAGCTTTCAGCCTCCCTCTCACATAATCTTTACCTGACCGTCTCATATTGTCTCCTTGTAATAAGTACCAAGACCGGGGGCCCAACACATTACACCTGACAAACACCCAAGTAGTAAAAAACAAAAAAGAAGTGTTGTTTAGCTTAATTGGAATAAAAAGAGCACATCTTTTAATTTACCATATTGGAAGGAATTACTATTGAAGCATAATCTTGATGTGATGCATATTGAAAAAACATTTCTGATAATATTTTACGAACTTTGATAGGAATTGATGGTAAATCCAAAGACACAATTAAAGCGAGATTTGACTTGGAAGACATCAATATAAGAAAAGATTTACATTTGGAAAAAAGAAATAATGGGTCATACATCATTCCACCTGTTTGTTACAACATGTCAAAAAAGGAGAAGCAATTTTTTTTCAATTTCTTAAATAAGTCAAGTTTTCTAATGGGTATGCATCTAACATAGGGAAAAGTTTTGGGGTTAAAATCCATGATTGTCATGTACTTCTATAATGATTACTTCCTGTTAGAATACATAAGTGTTTGTCGAACGATATGTCTGCAACTTTAGGACAATTGGGTGAGTTTTCTAAGCAATTATGATGTAAGACAGTAAAAGTAGAAGAGCTTGAACAAATGCAAAAAGACATAGCTTTGATTCTATATAAGCTTAAGCTAGTATTTCCCCCATCATTTTTAATGTTATGGTGCATTTGGCAATTCACTTACCATATGAGGAAAAACTTTATAGACCGGTTCAATTTCGATAGATGTTCCCCATTGAAAGGAATTTATATTAACTTCTAATTTTTTTCTTAAGTTATTAGTTAGTACAATTGTTGATATTTTAAATTTTGTTTATGTTTTTATGCTCTCTTAAGTGTAATATGCATAATAGAGCTTGACTTGAAGGTTCTATTACAGAGGCTTATATAGTGAATGAATGCTTGACATTTTATTCAATGTACTTAAATGACATGGATACAAGATTTAAGAGATAATAATATAACTTTGATTTGGATCAAGATTGTGGCTTGTCATTTTTCTCCCAAAAAGTAAGGTCATTTGGTGTCGAAAATATATGGAGTTAACTGAAGATTAACTCAAAATTGGTCATTGGTATATTTTGACAATTGTGAAGAAGTCAATATATATATGGAGTGTTTATATTACTTCTCATTCATTATTTCACATTTAAATTTTGTGGTTCAATCTATATTTCTTGATCTCTATTTACTTTTCTAAATAGAGAGCATAAAGATTCTATTCGAAGGAAAGGGATTGTTAATGTTAAAGAAAGAGATAAGATTAAGTTCCCATCATGGTTTAAGACTTGATTAGTTTATTGATGGAATATTATAAACATTTGGCAATTTGTATGTCAGATTAACTTCTAATCATATTTTGTTTTACAGATGATACAGTTACATAAACGTAACATGTAAGAGGCGACAATATCATTATATGCTTTGGCATATAGGCCTCATATGTGTGGCAAAAAATATATAGTTTACAATGTTAATGGAGTTAGATTTCACATATAACATCGAGATCGTCGACTTAGAATCCAAAATTATGGGGTTATTGTTGAGGGATGTCATGATGACGATTTTATTGACTTCTACGATGTCATCTCAGAAATAATAGAGTTGTACTACGTCAAGGATAAAAAGGTTGTTCTACTTAAGTACAAATGGTTTAATCTTGGTAACATAAAAGTGAATGGCAATTTTACTAGCACTAATGTTAGTGACACATGGTATGATAATGACACTTTTGTCCTTGCAAGTCAAGTAAAGCAAGTATTCTACCTCAACAATACTGTATTGGGCAGCAATTGGAAAGTTGTTCAAAATTTTTAACACCAAAATCTGTTTGATTTTTGTGAAAAGAAAAATGGTCTAATGAGTGAAGATGGTAATAAAGTATATTAAGAGATTGAATCAGAGCTGAATAATGGAGCCCTACAAATAGAAGATGTTAATATATCATCATGCCATAAGAGAGATGTTGATCCCAATATATTATAAGAAAATGAAGTACAAGTTAATCTTGTCATAGAAAGAGATGAAGACTATATTAAAGATGAATTATATGAGAATAATGATACTTTAGCATAATATAATAGTGATGAAGAGTTGAATCATAATATAATTAGTGATGATAAATTTCAAGATGTTGATCATGATAATTGAAGATAGTCTTGTTTATATTGTTTGAAATGTAATGTTGGTAACATTTATGTTAATGCATATTGTTGATGTTTAAGTTATGTTAATGCGTATTGTTAATATTTGAACTATGTTAATGCATTTTATGTGATGTTTTAGTTATGTCTATATGAACTGTTGATGTTTGAGTTATAGATATCCAATTTAATTGTACCTAGTAGAGAAAAAGGAAGAAGGTGTCAAGCATCAAAATTGTTCCTCCCCCACAACAACTAGATCAATCAAATCCTAGCCAACAACAACAATTGACTTCATCCACCAATGAAACTAGTTAGCAACAACCTCTATTTGCCTCAACTAGTATAGAGGGATCTATAGGTTTGTTAATCTTTAACATTTACAAATAGACTTATGCTCAAATATATATTTACATGTTTAATGTGTATTTCTTATCATTGTTCAACTGTTTTCAAGTTCCAATATCAATGTTAGAAAAAGAGGTAAAGGTATAAGTAAAGGTTGTGAGTTGTAGCAAATGAATGTTGCAACAAACAACAAGTTGTCTGTACATATTAATACCTCGTAAGGTCATTATCTAGACAAAATTCAATTAGCAAAATCGTAGAGTGAACTAGGGGTAATTGTCAGAATTGAATTGCCTTACCTAAAGCATGTGAAGCACGAAGACAACTTGCTGCTTTGGATAAAGTTTTTGTAAAATTTTAATTTATTTAATTATATGCAATATTGCTTTATTTATTTAAAGATTAATTTCATTCTTACTTCTTGTTCACAAATGAAGCTGAATATCGTAGATCTCAACAACTCTGATGTTTCAAACTGTGTGACTTTAGTATTAAAACAAAGAACCAAGGATTATTGTTATCGACTGCATCAATATTACAAATCTTTTCCTTTGGAAGAGGAGGTAAGGGGACATGTTCCTAAATAGATGTCTCCCGAAAATTGGAGCAATATTTGAGATATTAAGCCTCTCCTAATGGTCAGGTTTGTTTTCTTTCTCTTCACATTTGCTTCCATTAATCTTGTTACACTTATTAATGATTATTCTTTTCTTTATTTAGGAAAAGTGTGAGAAAGCTAAGGTGAACAAAGGAAAATGAAAACTCCTCACAATCAAGGCTCCAAATCATTTGATGTCTTATGAAATGAATATATAAGTTGTTTGTTTACAAGTTATAATTATATCAGTAAACACAATATCATTTATTATGTTTTGTATTTTTTTTGGTAAAATAAAATCAGAAGGAGCTATATGGATCCTATCATACTCTACAAGCTGGCACACTATAAGGAAGGTGAAGGGTGAATGTCTGGTGATGTGCACAATAACTATGTAAGTATACAAATTTGTTTAAATTTTAAGTTTATTTATTTATGTAATACAAACTAATAATATTTGAATTGAATATTGATTTTGTTCTTTAAATTTTAAAATAAGATGTAGAAGTTGTTGCAAACATCAATGTCTAATAGAAATAAGTCAAATGTAGATAATATTTACGACAAGGTGCTTGGTATACAATCTGGATACATCAAAAGGCTTGGGTTTGGCCTTAAATCATCTGCTCCATCCTTATCAAAACCAACATACATTCAAAGTCTTAAAAAGAAAAGCAAGTTGCTTAAAAAAAGTTAGCCAAGCATGGAAAGTACCTAAGAAAATTACTTGGTAGGGATTATGTAAGCAGTGATTTTGAAAGTGAGTCTGAGTAATTAAATTAAACTTGTATATTTTTTTGTATACAAGTATTTTTGCACTTGTAATTAAAATCTTGTACACGATCAAATTTAATGATATTTTATTTTTTATATACAATGTTTCAAATTTTCAATTATTTTTGTACCATAAATTAACAACAAAAAAATCTAAATATTATATATAATAATATGGATTAAAAATGTTACGGATAATTATAATTAACATGGTATAACATTAAGGTAAAATGTATATTAAAAATTTGACTAAATTTTACAAAACGTAGATGAAAACATTTTACTACATTTTAAAAAACGTAGCTAAAAATTTTCGACTATGTTTATGGAAATATAGCTAAAAACTTTTGGCTACGTTTCTTGAATCGTAACTGGAAATAATTTACTAAGTTTTTGGAAATGTAGCTAAAAACTTTTAGCTATGTTTCAAAAAACGTAGCTAATTATCTTTAGTTAAGAAAAGTAAGTGTAGCAAAAATATAATGGTGACGATTTTTTAAAATGTCGTTTATACTTTTTCGCTATAAAAATAAAGAGTAGGAAAAAACTATTAGCAATGATAAGGGAAAAAGTCACCTATGGTTTTTTGCTACGGGGATTTGATAACATTTTCGGCTAAGATGTTGTAACTTTTAGTGACAAAGTAAATCATAGCTAAAAGTCCCTTATGTTGTAGTGTATGGAGATAAAATCAAATGCTTTGTGAGACACTGTGAAATCAAGTGGACATAACTCTTAAAACCAAGAAAGAGTCATGCACAGCGTAAACCAAGAGTGTTGGCTATCGTCTCTAAGATATTACTGCGCTTGATAATGATTTGTATCTTGTTTAGTCATTGGGTAATTATATATTATGCAAAGCTTGAAAAACGATATTGGGTTGAATATACAAGAAGCAGATAAATCAGCTTGAAGTTGATTACCAAAGGGAACATCACATTACATACACACACCCATTGGGCAGAATATACAGGCATAGATCATCGCACAAAACTTTAAGAGCAGAGAGGATGAATCCGCATTCAGCTTCCATTTGACTGGGTTCATGCACTGGGATACGAAGCTTGCATGGCAATGCCACATAGACCTTCCTTAGCATTAATATCTCTTTGCATTCTTATGTATCCATTTTCACCCCAACTACTTCCCCATGAATTCTTGACTAGCCAATACTTGGTACCATCATCACTAGCTCCATACCCTATTGCGGTAACACCATGATCTAGGTCATTCCCACAATCTCCTGTAAAAACTCCACTTTTATAGAACTGGAAAGCGGAGCCGCCAGCATCAATGGCCACCGACACTGGCTGGTTGGCAACTGCTTTCAGTAGCGCTTCCTCATCGTTGGCAGGCACATCTTCATAGGATGTGATAGTGGCCGCACTATTTGCCGCCTTGTTGGTGTTGCAAGTTCCATCAGCTCCTTGATAAGGGTAATTTGCTTCAGTGGTAAGACCTTGGTTTTGGATGATGAAGTCGAATGCATTGTCCATAAGACCACCGTCACAGCCCTGGTCATCGCCACTTGTATCACAATCAACTAGTTCTTGCTCAGACAGAGAAATCAACTTTCCAGTTGAGAGCTTTGTGATTCCTTCCACTGCTGCTACAGCAGAAAATGCCCAGCAACATCCTACATTTTGACAATGATCCACATATTAATTATTAGCCGCCTGATACAATGAAATATGTTTAGTATTTTTACTTACCACATTGACCCTGATCCTTAATTGGGGTGACAGCTCCTTTGTTTCTCCAATCCATGGTTGAAGGAACTGCAGTTATGTTGCCATACCTGAATGATTTTGCTCCAAGTGAGGTCGTACGAGACATCTTATTATATCCATTTCTAGGGGACTTGAATTCTTCATTAGTTAGGTCTGCAAACTTGTTGATGCCTAGCTTGTAGGGCTTAATCCCAGCCTTGTTGAAAGATTCAATAAATTCAAGATTTTCCGTGAAAATCTTAAAGCGTTTCTCCTTCTCTGCACTATCCTTGTACACACGTCCATAATGAGCCATCCACATTTCATGCCTCTCTTTCATGGAAGCATCATACAGTAGTGAGCGAGACCAGGCCTGGGGTGCCCAAATCCCCAGGAACATCACGGCCATGAACATCACTCTTTTTCCCGACAGTACTAAAGCCATTCTGATAAACAACCAGTTCTCTAGACTAAAGATGTTTGTTGTGTAATGTCTATGAATGGGCACAACAGCCATGGAGGGGCATATGTATTTATAGAACAAACTCAAACATGTTTTTCTCTTAAATTATTAACAGACAGTTGCCTGGTAAATCAGGCAAGTTGCATATTCTACAATACATAAATGCGGACGGTCAAAGTTTGAGTCCGTGACGCCGCTGCATTATGCTCATGTCATAGAGTCCTTCCGTTGCAATTCATTCGATTTATGATCACTTGAGCTATCAGAAGGGCCGTCTACACTACTTTAGCCAATAATTTCCTACAATTTCTTTGAATGTATTAGGCATCAGTTGAAAGTACGTATTTGTCCTATCTCCAACTAATGAGTTCCTTTTAAGTTATATGAGAAAGATCACTTTAACCAAATCGGAGTTTGGAATGATTCCCTTTAGAAGATCAACATATGGATTGCAAAACCAGTTATAGATTGGTTTCTTGGACTAATTAACAAGTCCCGTGAGAAGAAACTTGCGATTTCTTTAGTTGTTTATTTTCATCGAGGCTCTTTGACCGACCCTTTCAATTTTTTTACTTATGCTCCTATAGAGGAGCACATAATAATACTAGGAAAGGTTAAACGTGTAGATAGGGGTTTAAAGATTCCTTAAGTTAGTTCTTCAAGTTTAAAATATTATAATTTAGTATTAATTATATTAGACTCTTGTATAGTTGAATTATTTTTACTTTTATTTTTATATTTTTAAAACTTTCACTTATATCGAATAATGTTATATAGTCATTACCGCTATAACAGAAGGGACTTTTAGAGATAAAAAACTTTGTTGCTAAAAGTCCCAAAATTGTTGCGTCACCAAAATTGCCAAAATTTATCGCCAAAATTGTCAAAATTTTAAAATTATCTTTGTTAATGTTATTATTTTAAAGAATATTATCATACACAATTATCCATCAAAATTCTCATAAGAAACACATAAGATATAAAATCTTTAATATCAACTTTTTGTGACGATTTCTCAATTCCTCATCAAAAGTATAACTTTTAGCAACGATTAAGAGAATTGTCCCCAAAGGCTCAACGACTTGTAAGGAAATTTTTAAGCCATCGCAAAAATGATGCTCTTTTTGCAACAATTCACATAAATTGTTGCAAAATATATTTCTTTAGCTAGGAATTAGTAAAACGTAACAAAAAGTTGGGCTTTTGGTGACGAATTTAGAAATCATCACTAAAATGTTACAAAAAGTTGGATTTTTGGCAACAAATTTAGAGATCATCGTTAAAAGTTATCAACAATCTCTAAATTTGTTACCAAAAGTCCAACTTTTTGCGAATCATCGCTAAAGCTTTTAGTGACAATTTTTAGTCTTTATAGACGATTTCTAAACTTATTGCCAAAAGTCTAAGTTTTTACGTGTTATCTAATCGTCGCAAAACAGAACGTAGCTAAAAGGCAGTTTTGTTATAGTGTATGTAACTCTTTTCATTGTATTTTTCTTAATTTTAGTCTATTATTTTTACCCAAAATGACATAGTATTGAATATATTAAGTTTTAATAAAATATTGTTTTAGAGTTATGAATAGATAGAAAACTAACGGAATATAATATAAATAAACTATACCATATGAGATACGTAATCATTTCAAAACATGACTGCTGAAAAAAGTTCAATCCACAAAAAATTATAATATATTTAACTTGTATAATATTTTTACTTTGTACTTTAAGTATGATTGAACGAGTAAGGCATCACTCTCATGAAATCAAGCATAACTTATATGTATGCTAAGTTGCTGAGTTTATAATTAATTCACGGCTTACCATGAAGAAGCTCGCTTGTGAAAGTAATAATATTGTTACAAGGTAGGTATTGTTTGATATTTTCATCATCATACTCAGTCTAAAGTCCAGCAATAAAGCGGAGTTTGAAGGTCTTGGGAGGTCTGGAAAAAAAAAACATATCAAATAAAATATTGTTTGATATTTTATTCATAAGATTTGATAAGAATATCAATTTGAGATGATTCAAAAAGATACAAAAATTATGAGAGTTATTTATAATTAATGAGAAGATATTAATTGATAGCAATGAACCAATCTCTTATATTCAATAAATCGAACCCCCAACTTAATACCTGATCAATTAACTAAGTTCCTTACCAAACTATAACGTTGTTTCATAAAATTAGAACATCGATTAACAAAATGAACTTATCTATTAATCGAACTCCTTAATAGAACATTTAAAAAATGATTATTGATAATTTCAATTATCATTTTTCACAAAATTAAATTATAGAAAAATAGCAATAATGGCCAAAGTGAGACGTGTACCATTCCATAGTGAGAGATTGTTGCATAAGACTTACTAAGCGAAGTGTGAATGGGGCATTTACCATTTGTGATAAGAAATAATTTCCTGCCTTTTAAGTAAGGCTAGATTTGGAGTATACCAATCTATAATCTGGAATGAATTAATTTTAACAGCCATTGTTTCTGCATTTTTAGAGACCCAAGGCCAACTGACAGAAGGCTT
>JANIPM010000002.1:66318486-66329802 GCA_027478405.1 Erythroxylum cassinoides
TATTATGTGGAATACCAAACACTATAATAAGAATCTAACAAATTTTTCTATTAAAATCCTTATAAGTATCCAAACATGTAAATATTTTTACTTTCCCATGGATTTATTTTCCAAAGAATCAGATTCCAAATTAACTTTACTTTCCTGTCAACCAAACGGGGCCCAAAGGTTATATTCAATGGAAAAGTAGAGCTCAAACACAATCGTAAAAGAGTTCAGAGAAAAGTCAAATGAAGACCAAGAAAAATATCAAGCACCTGAATATAACAATTATTGTAATCTTTTGGTTTTATTCATTACGTCTTACATGTAAATAATTATGCAATGATTAAACCTTTAATTTATTTTGAACTTTAAAGAAAACCCTTTTAATCTTCAAAATAAACTTTGGAGAAATTTTGAAATATTTTAAATCTAAGTTTTCATGAAGATGGGGTATTTTAGTGCTTCCAAAAAACTTGAATTGTTGGAAATTGATGTTTCAAATTGTTTTTAGATATTGGCTTATATAGGGGTTTGGCTAGTCTACTCTATGACCAAAAGGAAATATAATAGAAAGTTCGGCACCGATTAGCCCATCAACTAACTAAAGGGTTTACTTTAGTTTGTTATCAGGGCTATTTAAAAGTTGCATAATGGGTTTAGAGTGTCTAGCTAGGGATTCAACTGGCCAATAAGTTTAACATTTACTAGTTGATAGTAGGAGATCTACTAGCCAAATATGCCAAAACATTGGTCGTTGTAATAGTTAGTTTATGTGTCTAACAATAATTTAAGTTAATTTTGTCTATTTTGAAACTATAACTGAGTTATGGGAATAATCTTTAACATTTTACAGAGATGCTAAGAACCTTGAGAGGCTAGAGAAAATATTTTAGTGTATAAGTATTTTGCATACTAAATAGTCATATTTTATTAGTTTGAGTAAGAAATGGAAGCTTTTGTTTACAATTGAGAAACTTAATTACATAGATATTGTAAAGGTTTCTTGTAAGTATTTTTAGCTATAACGACCATAAGGATTCCTATTTGTTCGCGTTAAAGAAGATGTTGCATAAAGGATTTCTTTTTACCTATTGAAGGAAGAATTTAGTAAATTCCCAATTGGATCTTAGAGAGTGAACAAAGGTTAAAGGTTATTTAGTCAAAACTATAACTCAATTTTGTGACTCTTTACCTATTCTCTTTTATTATTATGTTTTTTTTATGATTGTCTTACATGAATTTTTCATAACTATTCATTAGAACAAGAAATTTATTCATTAGTATTGAAATAAGATACAATATATAAATAGAGAGACGGAAAGTTGAGCCATATGATATGTAATAATTTATATGAGTTTTAAACCACAAGTGCACGGTGTAATTATAGCTAACACTAGCAAGTACGAATCGACCCCATAAGGACTATAAGTACTAGTAATGACTTATTAATTCAAAAATATAAACATATAATTAAATTTCAACGAATCCATCAATAAAATTGAATTAAATAAGGGAGCAAATCATATCATCCATCTAACTTAGGGTTCATCCTACCTAGGCACTAAACAAACTTAATTCCTTAACATATAAAATGAAACAAACATTAAAATTTTAAAAGAATAAACAAAATGAAAAGAATTTATAGATATGTATATCCCCCTTTCTCTAATAAAATCACCTTAGATCCTTAACGAAAGGACGCTCTATATTAGATATCTTAAAGTAATCCTCGTGTTTACATCATCCTAAGTTCATAATTGAATTTTTTGCTCTAAATTTGGTCTCTAATTCTAATTCTAGTCGCTTCTTCCTCGTCTCCTCTTCACAATTACATTTTATATTACAAAATTAGAGTTTATGGATTATACCGATCTTGTAAGAGACTATGTATCTCAAAACCTCTTCATAATTATGATTTTACATGTAAGGGACACAACTGCGTATGTTACTTATATGGACATGTAGCTTTCTACGAGCGAAAACAGCTTATTCGAAGCTTTTCATATTTACAATCTCTTACATAGTCCCTTACAAAGCCATATTTGTTAATTATAAGGGCATGTACATCTTCACACAGGTTTGTATCTTCAAAGCAATTATAATTCTTTTGTTTTATGCCACTATTTTACTCGAATTCTTCTCCTTTTGATTTATGATGACAATTAAGACTTGAAAACATATTTAAAATAAAATAAGTACCAAAAAAACCGTAAAACTCTCAAACAATAAGCAAAATGCACTCAATATAGGCATAAAAATATAGTACATTAATCGTTTATCAAACATCTTCAAACTTAAGCTTATGTTTGTCCTTAAGCAAATCATAATCCAAATCATTGATATTAAAAACATCTATCCTTTATTAACCTCATCATGTTCATTAACATCTTAAATCTTCATATCATATTAATCAAAATAACATAAAACTAGACTCAAGTTATCCTAGAATTAATTTTCTTAAGTCAACGTCAACCTTTTTGAAATCAAAAACACAAATTTCACACTCTCACAAAGGATTCACTAAATACACTCAAAGTGTTTAGGGTGAAAAATATAGGAGACTCTCAAATAATTGCATAGAAGGATTATTAACTATCAGCTTACAATAAAAGCATATCTACATCACTTATAATTAAACTAGAAACAAAAATAAAAAATTCTTTTAAATAGAATGTAATGAGGCTTAGGTAAAGATATGGTAGGGATAATTAAAAAGGATAATGATGTGTAGAAAACTATTTAGGACGAGTAGTTTTGGAAGAGACGGCTAACTCTCTGTGCCGATTTCATTTATGATCTAGTATTTATATACAACGTTTACAACGAAAGGAAACAAGTGAAAAAAAACTGTACATAACAAACTGACAAGCGTAAAAAACAGAGGACGCAAGAGGTGCGTGAGTTTGTTACTATAAAAAGAAATATGTACGGTTGGTTACTGCAGGGGGCGTTGGTGCTGTTGGTGTCTGTGGTTACTGCAGGGGTGCGTTGGTGTTGTTGGTGTCTGTGGGCTGTTGGCGGCTGTGGGAGTGCGTTGCTGCAGAATTTCTTACATGATGCATAAGAAAATTTACATAAACAAGATTACATAAATTTTAGTTTTTCATAGCATAGGTCCTTTAAACAATAAATTCATTGGTACAACACTAATTATTCTCACTCTCTAACAAATATTACAACTTTTTTTTTCTCTTTTTGTCTTTTTTTAATATGCTTCCAACAAATAATTTTCAAGTTTTGATTCTTTGAGAAAATCTAGAGGGAATATAAAATTATATAAATGACGCATTCAAGAAGAAACAAATTTCAAGATCACTACAAACCAACAATCATAGAAATGTTGGACCATTTCTTTAACATTCTCAATATAACCCAAGCTCAAGTAAACAAGTAAATTCAAATTCCTTTAGGTTTCAAAAATAATGAAAATATTTTCAACAAAAATAGGGTAAATGCTATCAATATGGTTATAATCAATCAAGAAAAAGGCTTAGTCTAAAAAATGTTTACTCTTAACTTAAATAGATAACAACTGGGAAAGAATTTAACACATCAATCAAGATTTTATATTATTTATCCAATTATAAAGTTCATCAAACTTTTAGGCATTTAGCTACTTGTATTAATTCATAAATTAATTCAATTTTCTCTGCAATCTGTCAAATTTTAACTTAATCCATATAATTTAACTCAAAACATAAAATAAACATATATGAGAAAGATGCTTCAATTTTTAAATATTTTCTTAACCTTCATTGAGTGAAAAGTAAATCATTAACTTTATAATTAATATAAGAGTATTTAGAAGTTTATTTGAAAGGTCACATAAACTTTTGACTAAAGAGTAAACTACTTGTCATAAATACTCTTTGTTACTCAATTAGGTCACTATTTCAAATAGTTATTAGCACCATTCTTCAACTTTCTTACTTAGTTTGAAGCGAGCAGAGTGAATTTATTTAATGCCCAAATTTTTACAATATTTTCCTTTTTTTGTTGGGGGGAATAATGAAAGTGCTTAAAAGAAATTCATATCTAACTTAATTTTATGTATAATTTATACAAAAGTATCACAGTACAAATCCAATATCTATTCTCAAAATTAACAAAGCAATTTGAAATTAATTTAATCATTAAAGCTTAACTAATTGCCTAAACAAATCAAATCACAATAATATCTAAACTCATGATAAATCATCTTGATCAATTTTAAAAAATTTCTCATAATTTTTCTTTTAAGCTAATTGTAATAAAAATAATAAACATAAAATTTATTTCCCTCCCCCGTACATTGTCCTTAATATACCAAGTATGCAAGAATAATGAAAAATATAGAAAACAATAAAAAAAGAGGTAAAGATACTAGTACTCATATGATAACAAAAAAATTGTCAACCTTGTCTAATGCCATTAATATGTATCCAAGGTCAATGAAATATGGTCTCTACTTTAGGTGTATAGGAGTATTGCCAAATCTTATCTCAAGTAAAATAATCATGATCCAATCTTGAAAGAACATCAAAATAAACTTAAGGCCATTAGTTTAAAGCTATAAAAACAAATTAAAATCATTATTAAAGATCCTAAAAATTATTAAATTCAAATAAAAATACCTAAATATTATATTGTCTCTTACTAAGAAAATATTATATTGTCTCTTAACAAGAACTTCTTTATGAGTTTTTAAGCTAATTTTCTTATTTAAACCATTCAATCACCTTAGATTCACAATCAAAGGATTGCTTCCACTCTTAAAATTAAAGCTAATTAGCTTCCTCAAACGTTATTAGAAATGGATTGTCCATCTTCCCTTCTTCTCTTTATAAGATATAGGATCACTCTTCATTTCAAGTAACTGCCAATGACTCCTCAACCTCAAGATTCTTTTTCCTAGAAAGGAGATTCTTTATGTAATTGGTATACTTTTGCATTTTCAAAATAGTTTCAACAAATGCCATGTTAACATATAATTCCCTTTGCTCTTGTTTCAAACTTACTCAGATACGAAATCTTTGGTTTATAGTCTTTGACCACTTCCTTCATTGACTCCTCAGCCTTTTTGTTTTCCTTCTCTTTCTCCTTCTTTTCATCATTCTCTTCTTGTACAACGATTTTCTTTGTCTTTTCTATCTTTGTTTCTTCAAGTTATAGCTCCCTTCCACTTTTTAAAGTTTAATCCTTCAAATTTAGCTTGGTGTAGCTAATCAAAGCACCTTACTATCCCTCGTAGACGAGCTTAATGAGTTATATTTAATCTAAATATCCAAGTTGTGGATGGAGGCTTCTTAATTTTTGAGTAATGGTTTTTTTATTCTAAAGTGATTTTTTACTACTTTAGAAATAAGCCTTAGTTGTAGTAATAAAGCTTGTCATAAGCTCATCAAGACTTGGCTTTCTTTCTTGATATTGTTGTTGAAGGTATCTAGGTAGAGCTTGATTGTTCCATAAAAAGTTACAATAGTCTCTCCATCCGAGTTATAAATGGTACTACAGTTACTATTTTGAGGCTAGTTCCTCATAAAATTAACTTGCTTAGTTAGTTAATTACTATATGTTATAAGGCACATGATTTTCAAGGTTAAGGTGTCCCCCTCTATAAATATCATAACACATTACTAGTGTCTGTTGAGCTATTAAAAACACAAAAGAATGAGTTCTTATGGATCTCGAGTCTTAATGTTCTTGATGGACTTCTTATTTTCCTCTAAGGTTGCCACGTCCTTAATGCATTTTTGAATCTCCTATAGTCATCTATTCATCCTTTAGCACAAGACTACTAATATGGGTCACCAATATGGGTTTGTATTTGTATCATGTTATTGAGCACAAGACCATGTTTGAGAAGTTTTCATTCATGTGTCAAGCTATCAGAGAAGCACAATAAACCTGGCTGGAATACGCCTGGTTAGAACACGAGTGTCACGCAAAGCCATGTTTGGACCATGTTCTTTTAAGTGTTAAGTTATCAAATTAAAGAAGTATAATACAATAATAAGCTATATGGGGGTGAACACAGTATTGTGTAGGTACCATGTTAGTAAATATTGAGCCACATTCAATCCATGTTATCTTAAAATTACTTTAAATTTCCTCTATCTTAATTCTAACTTGGCCAAATTTACTTCTTTATTAGAGAAATAAAATAAGGCCTATAAATTTACAAATTAAAATAGGTACCAAGTCTTTAAAAAATCATCAAAACATAAGTTAAATAATCCTAAGATCATGCTAAAAGCATAAAGTACTTAATAACTTATTAGTAGCTTGCATTTCCTTTTTCCTCCTTACCTTTTAAAATGAGCTTTGATTGTAAAATATGCTGGGCTCTTTCTTCCTCATTAAGCTTCTTTTTATGAGCTTCCAAAGATCCACTTAATTCTTCAATCATCATGTCATCTAAGTCCTTTGATTCTCAATGTCACTCACCACATAATTAAATTTCTCACCAACTTATCTAAATATTTTTTTAAAATCTGCCTTAAATTAGTTACTTCATCAATATTTCTTATTTGGTTCACGATAACCATGAAGCATGCCTCATAATTCTTCTTTGAAGTAGTACTAGAAACTTTCTCAAAGGTGGCCCCATCCTATGCTTGGTGAATAAAAGACATGACCTTTTGATGTTTCTTCTTATGATCTATAGAAAATATTTTTAGGCTTGTTTGTGAGTAATTATATTTTCAAAAATCTTGTAATCATTTTCTACAATATCCTATGCACCAAGTTGTACTTTCATATGAATGCACCAACTATCAAACTTATCTTTTGTGAGCTTTTGGACTTGGAAGTGAATCATTTTACCATCCACCAATGTTTCTTTTATTAAACCTATGATACCAATTTGTTGGAAATAGAAGAAGGAAATATAAGTATTTTTTAAAAAAAAAAGTATACATAAATAGTAGTAATCAAATAACTATTCCTAGACCTTTTGATATTCACAATTAACACACCCATACATCAACACATAATTACACAGCTTAAATTCTAGAATCTTAAAAAACATAAGCCATAATCTTTTATATACTTAATTTAAGGACACTTAAATATGCTTAACTTCGTCATTCATATCCTCAACTTTTGTTTTAGTTGTCTACGAAATGTTCTAAGAGGATCTCAACTATGAAAAGACACCTTTAAGTCATTTACACCCAAACTAATCCCTGTTTGAACCGGATAAATTTTTTACGGAAAGCAAAATTTTGACTCCAAATTTCAAACAACGGCATACATAAGAGGGGCGTTAGCCTCGTATGTATCTTTAAATTAGGACAAAACACGTGCTAGTGCGCGTCGGCTTGTAATGTTTGGGCAAACGTGGATCATAGTCTATCAAGCGAGAATACTGACATATTATATGATCGGTTCTATTCAGCTTGCAACTTCTACTTGTGAGGTGATGACGATGATTTGTCGGGGAATTTGGAGAAACATAAGCGGAATAGTATGGAAAGAGCGCGGGCAACGAGCCGAGAATGTAGTCCTCCAATTTCAGTGGCAACAGAAGAAGAAGAAGACTATACGAAACCAAAGTTAATAACATAACTAGGTGGAACTAACCAAAGCAGGGTTGGTTGAATGTTAATGCCGATGCCGCATGCTTCCGGGTAAGAAACACGATAACAGATTAATCCAAGTTTTTTTTATTTGTTTATTTTAATTTTCAAGTCTTATAACAGTTTAAATTATTCAAAAGCCCAATGTATAATCCTAAAATTTAGCTTCTTTAGAATGAGATCACTATCAGCGTCATTATCATTGTCATGGTCATGATCAGGATAGCAAAAAATCGATTGACATGAGCACAAACAAAGGTATTGAAAGCTTCGAGAACAGGAACTTTGTCTCTAAGCTCCGCTATCTTCGCTCTGTCTCTCTCTTTACGCATATCCTTTTTAGTCTGTATGGAATGGATAAATATATGATGTAAGTGTTGCCCATACCTATATATCCATACATACATATAGACATGGCAACGGCTTCCTTGTTACAACCTGGATGTGGGTATCCTGGGAGATTTACCAATAACGTTAATAACAACAATAATGCATGGAATGGAGCTTCGTTAAATTCCACTTTGCTTCCTTCGTCATCATCTTCCTGTTCCTGTTCCGGTAATTCTCATACCTTCCCTTGTTGATCTCTCTCTCTTCCTCTTTTGTTGAGAAGGTTTATGATTTGTCTGAAATTGGATTTTTACCCCTTGAGTTACTGGTATTGTTGGGGTTCTTTAGAAATTTTGATTACAGTGCAGTGACATGTTGTGAATCATTGGTTTGAGAATCCTAACGTGAAAGTAGTGAACGAATGTTTTCAGTTTGGGGTCCTCTTAAGAGGTAGAGATTCGTAATCGGAAGTGTCCTGTTGGTGAAAGGAAATGTAAGGATTTTTGGAGTATTGAAATCGTTGAGTTGCATTAAGATGTTAGCATTTGGAGGCAAGATGAAATGTGTTAGTTTGATTGGAGATTTGGTTTGTCTGAAGTACGCTAGCTTAGTTCTGAAGCTTGTTTATCATTTGATAGAACTGGGATTTTATCCTCATGCTCTTGGAATTTGGATTTGACGGTGTCCTCTGATGAACACAAAACTTGCGTGACACATCTTAAAATGGTATTGGGCTGTTGCCTGTTGCACTTTAGTGGTAGACCAATCTCACCCTTACCTCTTAAACGCATGTTGGATGTCAATTAACGTGTTTATCCCTTTGGAGTTCCTGAATTCATTGAGATTTTTTATTCTGTTAGGCAGCTGGCACAAGTAGTGTTCATGCTATGCAAGCTTTACCATATTATTGTTAAACTTGACTGTTAAAATGTGCTCCTGGTAACCCTATCCATGTCACTATGCTTTTAAAACTTTTTGTTATCATGACCTGATCTACACACCTTGGCCATTGATCGTAATCAATACATTCAACAAATTTGATTCTTTCCTCATTTGCATTGTTTATGAATTCTTTACAAACATTGATTGATTTAAGCAAATAAATAAATATGCTTTGGAAATTTTTTTGAAGTGTAGACACACCTGTGCATACTTCCTTAACTGCATGTTTGGACATATGATTATGTATTCCAGGTTCTAACAGTATTTGGAAACATCAAGACCTTAGAGCTCAAGCTATGAACGCAGCTACTCGAGGCAATCTTGTTTTATCTAGCAGATCTAAGAATGGCAAAGATGAACCTGATCATCTTCTTGTTCTTGTTCATGGCATCTTGGCTAGGTATGAGTATTTGTTACTTCATAGTATTATAAACAAATTCCCCTTCTATTTCTCCCTTTGTTGCATTAAATGAAAAAATATAGTTGAGACTGAAGGGAAAATGAGTACAAGACATTTGTTCTCACTTGACAATGGCAGAAGCTAATTCTTCTGGTCAGCTGGATGTATCTGTGTTCATGATTTTGTTTGTCCTAAAATATTTATGCATGAATTTCTGGTGCACTTTCCTCGTTTCATTCTTTCCTTGTACTCCTACGAGTTGAACATCTGTTGACTTTGTTTTGGGCTTCTGAGAAAAGATGGTTATTGAAGCATAATACAGCTCATAGATACCAAAATTAACTGAAATTAACTTCTCCATAAATTTGTATTGTTTGTATCCAGATGCATCACAAGCACCTAAGTCTCATTTGGTTCTAGATATTTCCTCTTGATAGTCATCTAGTGATTGCTTACAACCATTTTTTAAATGACATTTCCAACTGATTGAATGCGCTGGGCAGTTTTACTAATTAAAATGTTTCATCATTTTGATATACTATGCAACAAGTTTCCACTTCCAGCAACACTAACATTCCTGGGCGCATTAAGATTATAAATGGCTTGAGAAAAATTCAAGCAACAAGTCAGTAGTTTTATCACCATGGGAGTGATCTAATGGGTTTTCAGATTAAAGAAAGGCCTGTTTCTGGTGCTTTTTACCTTTGAGGTTGTAGTCCAAATTGTGTTTAATTTGACCATGTTCCTCAAATGCAGCCCAAGTGACTGGATATATGTGCAAGCAGAGTTGAAAAGGCGTCTTGGGAGAAACATTCTAATATATGGTATGTTTTGGTCATTCACCAATTAATGTACTTACTGTATGCAATTCTTAGTGGTAAATTTTAGGTGTGCAAAGTTAAAGGTTTAAATTTGTTCTGTTATTTAGCTTTGCCCTGTTGATGTGACCATAATTAAAAAGTAAACATCACACAGATTAGGGGAATTGCCTTATCTTCCATGTGCAAGAAAGTTGGGGCTATTGATTGAGAAAAATTAGATACAGATGATGGAACGGCAAAGAGATCACTTGGGACAAATCACTGGTCTTTTTTGATTAATAACAAATTCTATGGAAAGAAAGGGCAAGGATGGAACCATTCTGAACTGCTTCTGTATCTTTTCGACTATAAATTTTCCCTAAAAACAAAATTGACTCTCAAGTTTTCAACATATTATTTAGAGTAAGGGGCTTACAATAATTGGCTTTTGACAGCAAGTTCATCCAATAGCTACATTAAAACCTTCTCTGGGATTGATGAAGCTGGAAAGCGACTAGCAGAAGAAGTGAGTCTTAAAACCTCTTTGAACATATGCATGCAGATTTCTCTTAGATCATCTGATATGGCGAGTGATTATGAAGAGCAGGTCACTGTATGATCAATGACATTCCTACCTATTAATCTTCTCATATATGTAAACAGGTAATGCGATTTGTGCAGAAGGCAGGGAACTTGAAGAAGATTTCCTTTTTAGCCCATTCCCTTGGTGGCTTGTTTGCAAGATATGCCATTGCTGTTCTTTATTCAAAATATGCCTCAAGTTCTGGTCAATCTGATGATCATAATCATTCAGAGAGGCCAGATTCACATCCTGCCGCTTCTTTAAGACGAGGTACAATTGCTGGGTTGGAGCCCATCAATTTTATTACTTTGGCAACCCCACATCTTGGAGTTAGAGGAAGAAAGCAGGTTTGTTTTGAAGGGTATTCCCTCATATGTATCTTTGTAGCTTGTAGTAATGGTTCAGTCTGGTACTTATTGGCCTCTAATGAGGTTCCCATTTTTTTTTTGAAAAGTTATATTTTTCATCGCTCTTTTTGCTTTTGAATTGTAAAGTATTCTCATATTCTTTTGCACTGGCTCTTAGGATTGGGATTATTCATTTATGCATTGCATAGTAAAATAAATGAAACAAATTTCACCATTTTGTAGTTTTGTGACTTCCGAATTCTGATCTAAATAAACTGATAGTGCTACGAACTCAGACAGCACTATGGGTCCTAAACCCATAGTCACTTATTCTAGGAAAAGGAAGGGCAAGGGACTGAACATGGGTCTC
>JANIPM010000002.1:66338069-66352080 GCA_027478405.1 Erythroxylum cassinoides
GTCTTTGAAAAGAGAAAAAAGATGTAACGAAAAAAAAAACTTTTCCCCCTGTAACATAGTGTTTGATCTTGATTTTTAAAACTAAAGAAATGCTTAATTCGCTTCCTTTTTTGTTTTCCCTTCTAATTAGAGCTTTCTACTTCGGTATGTATTACAACACTGAAAACAAACTAGCTAAATGATGATTCTACTCCTCTCTTTGCATAGAGAACCCTTTTTTTTATTTTTTTATAGCCGACTTGAAGAAAGACAGTAGTTGTAGACAATCTATCCAAAGCTATAAAACCGTCTGGGAGGCAGCTGTAGAAAAATTGTCCACAACTGTCCATGATTTTTACCCTAATTTGTTTGGACTTTTTCACATAAAATTTGTGTGTCAATTTCTTTATTACTATTTATCCAATCCTATTTAACTACGAACTTACTCCAATTCAGTCAATTTTTCACAACAAGTGGTATCAAAGTCGCGGTTAGAAAATTATAATTATTCTTTTTGGTGCAATATGTATCTACGTAAAATAGTGGGAGTTAATTTATGTTCATGATAGAAGTAATGGTAGTAAAATTTAAGATTAAGAAGTTCAATGGGATTAATTTCTTATTGTAGAAATTGAAGATAAAGACTATCTTTAAGAAAATACAAATTCTTAGTAACTATCAACGAAAAGTTGGCAACATTCACAGATGATAATAAGTAGAATGAGATGGATGGAAATGAAGAAGTCAACATAACCAGGGCACAAGGCTCCCTGCTTTGCAGGATACTAGGGAGGGTCATAATATACGTAGTCTTCCCATTGTATTTTTATAAAGAGACTATTTCTTTGATTTAAACTTGTGATCCTATGGTCACAAACGAGCAACTTTATCTGTTGACCTTATGGATCGAAATGCTATCGCAAATCTTTATCTAGTATTAGCAGATGGGGTGTTGTCAAGCATAAAGTAGAAAAAGATAGCAAAAGAGATCTAGGATCATTTCACTAAGATGTACGAGGCCAAGTACTCTATAACAAGATTCTCCTTAAGAGAAAACGATACACACTCTTTGGATGTTAGAATCTACTTCAGTGACAGAGCACATCAACACCTTGAATATTCTATTTTCCCAATTCACATCACTAGGTTATAAAATAAAGCCTCAAGAACGTGTTGAACTTCTGCTTCAAAGTCTACCAAATTCGCATAATCAACTCATCATCAATTTAACAAATAATGTTCGTGCGGACCACCTAGTCTTTGATGATTTTTCAGCCACTATTTTTGAAGAAGAAAATCGACGCAAGAGTAAGGATGACAGGCAAGCAACTTCACAACGAGCGGAGGCATTGACACTGATGAGAGAGAGATCAATGGAACATGGCCAAAGTGAGAACTGCAATCATGATAGGGGAAAGACAAGAAGTAAGAAGAATTTAAGATGCTATAATTGTAGCAAAAAGGGTCACGTGAAGAAAAATTGTCAAAATAAGATAAATTCCGATCCTCAAGGAAATATGGTGGGCACTTCAAATGATGGTAATGTCCTATGTTGTGAGGTAGTGACTACAATTGAAAGAAGAACAAGATTTATTGATGTATGGCTTTTTGACTCAGGAGCTACTTTTCATATGATCTTTCAGAGGGAATGATTCTATCATCATGAACCTATCTCAGAAGGATTTATGTACAGTTTCAATTATCATGCCTAAAAGATCATCGGTGTAGGGACCATCAAGTTGAAGTTGTATGATGGTACAATTCATACTATCCAAGAAATGTGGCATGTGAATGGCATGAAGAATAACTTTGTTGCCTTTAGGATAACTGTATGATCTTGGTAGCAAGGTCCAAATTGAAAACAAGATTATGAAAATAATTTAAGGTGCACTTGTACTTGTTAAGGGAGAAAAGATAACAACAAATTTGTATATGCTATAGGGAGAAACTTTGTAGGAGGTAAAAGCATCAGTTGTTTCAGGATGTTTAAGTGTAATAATATGGCATCAAAAACTTTGACATATGTCTGAATAGGGAATGAAGATTCTTGCTGAGCAAAAGCTACTTCCAAGGCTCACAAAGGTTTCTCTTCCTTTCTATGAGAGACATATGTCAGTTTTGTCCCTGGGAGGAGCAAAATACTTTATGTCTTTCATTGATGATTATTCTAAGAGATGCTGAGTGTATCTAATCAAGAAGAAGGCAAAAGTGTTTCCATTCTTCAAAGTTTACAAAGCACAAGTAGAACTTGAATCTGGAAAAAAGAAGATCAATTGTTTGAGGACAGATAATGAAGGAGAATACACTATCAATGAATTTAATCAATTATGTTAGCAAGAAAGTATTAAAAGGTAGTTCACAATAGCATATACTCCTCAGCAGAATGGAGTAGTAAAGTGGATAAACATAACTCTATTAGAGAGACCAGAGCTATGTTGACAACCGCAAGTTTAGAAAAAACTTTTTGGATAGAAGCAGTAAGTACTGCTTGTTATGTGGTAAATCAATTCTCATTAATTGCAACTGAGTTGAAGACACAAATGGAGATGTGAACTGATGAGTCATTTAATTATTCAAACCTCCATACATTCAGAATTTATATGTACGTGATGTATAGTCCTTAAGAAACTTTGAAGTTGAATCCAAAATTCGGGAAATGCTTATTCTTACGGTATGTTGATGGAGTGAAGAGGCATTGATTGTGGGATCCTACTATTTATAACGTTATCATTAGCAGGAATATAATCTTTGTAGATGAGCTACAAAAGAAAGGAGAAGATGATATCACATCAAAGGAAGATTCAGAGACTACTGTTGTTCAGACGGAAAAGGAATCTTAGAAGGATTCTTCTAAAGCAGCATTAAAGCACGAGGTTCAAGAACCAATAGAGTTTGAAGCTCCAGAGACTTGCGATCAAATCGCCTAAAAAGGTTAATAGATTGGCATACAGACTATATTACTGAGTGTAATGTTGCACACTGTCTTTTAACTAAGGATGGAGAGTCATTAACTCTCCAGGAGGCAATGAATAGCTCAGATGCATCTCAATAGATGACAGCAATTCAAAAAGAAATTAAAGCTCTTCATAACAATAAGACATGGGAACTTGTGCCTTTACCAAAAGGAAGGAAGGCTGTTGGCAACAAATGGGTCTATAAAGATCAAGCGAAATGGTGATGATTAGGTGCAACGGTATCACGCAAGATTAGTGGTGAAATGATATGCTCATAAGGAAGGGATTAACTTCAATGAAATATTTTCCATTATGACTTGACTTATGACAGACTAAGTAGTCCTGACAATATGTGCTAGGTTTGACTTACATCTAGTTCAGTTAGATGTAAAGATAGCTTTTCTTTATGGATATCTTGAAGAAGAGATTTATATGCTCCAATCAAGAGATTTTGAAGAAGCAAGAAAGAAGAACTTAGTTTGTAGGTTGAACAAATCTCTATACGGTATAAAACTGGCGCCAAGGTGTTGGTACAAGAGATTTGATTCCTTCATTATGAGCCTTGGATACAGTAAACTAAATGCAAACTCATGTGTATATTTTAAGAGGTTTGGTAAAAATAACTTCACTATCTTGCTGTTATATGTAGACAATACGTTGGTAGCAAGCCCTAACAAAGTTTGTATTATAAAACTGAATGCTCAGTCGGCTAAATAATTTGAAATAAAGGACTTGGAACTGGTAAACAAGATTCTAGGGATGTAAATTAACCAAGACATAAGAAACAGAAAGATTTATCTTTCTCAGAAGAATTATCTAAAGAAGATCTAGTAACGCTTGAACATGAAAGATTGTAAACCAATTTCTATCTTACTTGCTATTAACTTCAAGTTATCCTCCAGCTTGAGTTCTAGCAATGAAGATAAGGCGATAGAGATATCTCGAGTTTCATATGCATCAACAGTGGGAAGCTTAATGTTCGCTATGATTTATACAAGACCAAACATTGCACATGTAATGAAAGTAGTTAGTTGGTACATAGCGAATCTTGACAGAGAATATTTGAATGCTTTAAAGAGGGTCTTTAGATACATTAAAAGGGCCTCAGATGTTGCATTGTGTTATGAGGGATCAGACATTGTTATCACCAGATATGTTGATTCTGATTATACAAGTGATCTTGATGGTAGCAAATTCACCACAAGTAATGTGTTTAAATTAGCAAGTGGGATGTTAAGCTAGGTTTCAAAGCAGTCAGATGTTGCTACATCAACAATAAAAACAGAATATGTAACTATTCATGCAATCATGCAATCATAACTATTCATGCAACTATATTTAACTACGAATCTGCTCCAATTTGGTCAATTTTTTACAACATTTTTTCATAGAATTTACTTGATAAGTTGTTATTAATCTGGTTTTACTGCTAACTAAATTATCTAAGCAACATGAAAATAACAATGAACTTGTGAATCATCAAAACTGTATTTATTGTAACTGATCACAGATGAAATCTGCTAGTATCCATGAAACTTGGAAGGCTTGGGGTTCTATACCAATGTTAAATAGCCTAAAATGATAAAGTCGTTATTTCAATTTGATGAAGAAAGTTACATGATTCCTTTTTTTTTTTAACCAACCCCTTAGTTAAGAAAAAAATGAAGCAATATGGTACTATAGGAGTCTTGAGTTCATTTTATATGTACACGCCTATTAGCTTCAGGTTGGCACCAGTATTTACTACAGTTTGGTTATGGAAAAATATTCTGACTAAAGTATGTCACTGAAATCTTTAATTACAATGTTCTTTATGTGAATTATCGTAGTCGTAAGGAAGTGTTTTCTATTCTAAGTGAAATGTTTACGATTCTTTTACATTCCTGTTTTGATTAATTTCGGAGGTAGTAAAGAAAGTGTAAGCACCTGACTAATGGGCTATGTCGGCAGACCTCAAAGGCTTAATCTGTTCAGAGTTTAAAGAAACATAAAGCTTCGTTTTTCATGTAAAATGTAACTTATGCATGCTAATTGAACTTAAATTCCAACGAGGATTTGTGGTCACTATAAGCATCCCACAATTCATTCCAATTCGCAGCTATTGACTCGGAAAATACCCACCAGCAAATGTACATCATCTTCAATTAGCTCTGAAGATTGGATCTGAGCTTCCAATAGAGATTAAACAGAGCCTACTCGTATTTACATGAAAACCTCTAGAGCAGCTGTATCTAGTATACATATCCCAAGAGCCAGATGTGATTACCGATCATTGCCCTTCACATTGTTCTGCAGTATAGAAACAATTCCTTCAGATGCATATTGTGAAGCAATCAATTAATTAATTAAAGTACAAGTGGATATGTGATTAGACTATTGAATAAAGTCCATATACTAAAATTTGTTATGATAGACTTTATAACATCGTTATTAAATGGGAAATTTTTATTTTACAAAGCATAATAAATTCACATAGACCAAAATAACCTATATTTATATATACTTCTTCCTCGATAGACGCGTTATGGTTAAATTATTAATTAAGTTGCCGGAACTTGTTAGATTGAAACAGTATACCCATTTCAACGTGATGGCCTTCCATTTTCAATGTTGAGATATGAACTCGATAAGTTTAATATTAATCTTGTCTGCATACGTAGAGAACACTTAAGCTTATTTAAACGAGACTTGAGCTGGTACATACGATGTTGAGGATAATAAAATATTAAAGAAAAGTTAAAATTTTCATCACCTGAACCGCTCCTTCGCCGCTTCAACGGGAATACATGCCGGAAACCGTCGTGAGCCATTAGGTGAAACTCTTGCAGGACCAGTTCATCATCAAGCTCAAGTTGATGCACCCCACCAGAGACATCATACAAGGAGACCGGCGGGAAGTCACCAGGACCAGCTCGACATGGAGGCTTTGTTTTCCGGCGACCGGCTCCGATAGGCACGTTTCTAAGAGCGCCACCCGCTGTCCAGTACCTCTGACAACCCTTGCAGAAATGTCTAGGCTGGTTAACGTTGTAGTTGTTGAAATAGCAAAATTTGGTCTCCATGCTCTTGCATCTAGGGCATGGTATGATCTTTTCCGGCCTCTTGTCTTCTGTAGGGTTCCCTTTGTCTGGATCATCTTTTGGTTGTCTAGCAGAACTAGTATGTAAATTAATCGTCGTCCCAAATAGTTTTATACCATGTTCTTGGTTATCCATGAAAAGGATAGAACAAGAGTACTGAAGGAGGACTTTGTGGTGGAGAAAAGAAAGACTGGGGAGCTGCGTTTGTGAGGTTATTAGAGAATAGTAGATTTATATGCAAACGGGGGTTAAAAAGTCGGAATAAAGGGCATAGGAGCCGCCAAGAGCAAATGGTAAGTGGCGTGGAAAAGGCGAGGATGAGCTTTTTGTCCACGTCGTTACTCCATCTCATCAAAGTCTAGGCTTAGAAAAAGTCCGGAAGTGGTACAAAACCAGGTAGGTCGCTTACAAAGTTTCTAAGCATATGGGACCATCAAAGTCTTTGTCTAGGTTCTAGTCATATTAACCTAAAATTATAAAGAATCTAAAAGAGATAAAGCTAAAGCCTTGGCATATGACTTTTAGAAATTGCCTTTAAGGCTTTAACCCATGCATCTGATCTGCGCCCTTTACTTTTCATTGATTTTGTTGCCATTTTTTCATGGGAATTTTTGGTATTATGTGTTGTACTGTTTTGTGCTCCCAAGGTGAGTATATGAGTCAACCAAAACGTGACATATGTCGCTATAGCGTGAAAGATGCTTGTAAATTTGATTTATCACACTTTCAGTTTGCCTTTATTCTGATATAAAAGATGCCCAAGTAGACAGATTAGATTTGTGCATATAAATGAAACATGTCACAAGAGAATCATTTCATTGTTCGGCAGCTTTCATGCACATCTCATATATGCTCGCTGCACAGGATACCTCAAATATTTGTTTATAGTCATAGACTAAATGTCTAAGAGGACAAAGACTTCTAAACTACATCCATGTTGAACATTTGATTAGGGAAGGAGGTGCAACAAATTGTCACTTAATACATACAGAGGCATGTTGTGCATTGGGCGAGTAGTCAGGTTCATACCGTATTCCACTATTATTTATTCCCGTAATGCCACGAAAGTACATTAATTGTAAATATAACCTTCTCCATATGTGTTGCAATTTTACATTAAATCCTAAACTTCATTGTTTTGATTTACGTCTGACCATTAATACTAATTACACAAATATTTATTAGGTGGCTACGGGAGATGGAATAGCAATGGCACATAGAGCTCAAGCTGTGATATCCAATATGGAGTAAGTTAATTCTGATCATATTCTCCTGCTTGCACTCTGTGCTTGAACATTCTCTATTATCACTGGAAATATAAGAAATAACTCTGAGAAACCAATAGAATGGTTCTGTTTTCCTTTGTGCAAGAAAAACCTAGGGGAGTTGGTGTGGGAAGTTATCATTGAGGAGCTTTTCTAGTGGGGAATCGATGTTAGAGATAGCTGTTCTTTGGGGATTGGTAAATTCCATTGTACATTTGCGTGGTTCCTTCTTCCCTTATCAATCTTTTGTCCTTGATATATAATAATTTCTTCGTCAACTTTTACTTTACCTTTTTTCCTTTAAGAGCACTTCCTTTCTTTGTCTTATTAGTGGAATAGAAATAACTTAAAAGCAAATTTAAGATTTTCCATCTTTTTCCATTGTGTGTATGTTTGCATGTATCTAATGTTATATTTGTTTTTGATGGGGCTTTTTTTGTGTGTTGATTGATCTAAAATCATTTATCTATATTGATCATTTTATAAGATAATCAGCTTATTAGGTACTAATAGATCTAGATATCATCAGGTATATACTTTAATTATATTTTATTTTTCTTTATTTATGTATTTATTGTATTTTTATTGACATAAATATTTAGCATACCAGATTTACTTATTTATTCCTTAACCTGCATTATTCTTTTATTGTCATATCTGCACGTGGGTCTACTGAAAATAACCTTTATATTATATAAAAGTAAGGCGTATGATGGTGATGATGATGATGATGATGACAATATATTTATATATATATTCATATATATATTTATAATTTCAAGTCATCATAGTTAATTAGCATTAGCTTAGTTTTAAGTGTGTTCATTGGCGTAGCTAATTTTTCTAGAATTAGTTTTGAGCCTGTGGGAGTTTCTTTTCCTTTTTACAAGATTTATGGATTAATTTGAAAATAAAAATAAGGTCTGAAGAAAAAAATTGAAAACAGGAAAACTTTTGGACTAAAATCAAAATAAAGAGGAGGACAGGGTTGATTTGTAAAATGGAAAATTTAAAGGTTTGTTATGGAAAGAACAAGGTTATCTTATGGTTCACAGAACGACACCATGTGAAGAAGGAAATAGTTTGATAAAAATTACATTGGAGGGACAAAAAACACAATCGAAGTAGCAGCCACCAAAACGACGCAACGTAAAGGACAAATAAAATGGCATGTGAAAGGGAATGAAACGATAGGAAGAAAGAAAGAACGTCGCGTTTCAACTTCGAAACATGTCGATGCAAGACAGCTAGCGAGTAGAACAGGGGTGGTAGAATTTCCGCCCATGTTTTCTTCCACGTGGCTGATCCCTATGCTTCCTGTTAGTCCTCCACATGGTTGAATTCCATTGGGTTAGACGCGAATCGATGATTGTGAGTCGTTGATCATTAGCTGATGTGGCTCTATTTAATGAAATTTCCCTAACATCCAAAATATTTACAAAACTACCTGTTGACCTTTGAACCATTAAATTTGGAAGATCTAATATAAGATGATAAGGTGATTGGTCAAAAAGTGTAATTTGTATTTTAAAGTTCCATAAAAGATTTAGTAAACTCCTCTTGTTATTTCTAGTAGCACTTTTTATTATAACATTATTGAAATACTACTTATTGTACTTTAAATAGGGAGCAAAGATGACAGTCAGGAGTTATCTAGACCTTTTGTAAAAAGGTAAAAATTATTTCTTTAACAAATGTATAAATTTTTTTTAAAGATTACATTAACATTTGGTTGGTCCAAATTGCTTAATTGTAACATCATATGGGCTAAATTAATGATTCATAGATAAAAACTTAACTTTTAAAAAATTTACTATATATACCATTTTGAAAATGTTGAGATATAATGTAATATTATAAATAACGATACATAATAGTTTAGTTATTTTTTAAAAAACATTAGGGGAGAATTCGTATATTTTGCCTAAAATGAACATATATGAACTATTTTCTTTCTCTCTTAGGGAAAGAAAGAGACCACTATTGCTTGAAATTTTCTCCCAAATTTTTTTCTTAATTCTAATATTTTAAAATTTAGCTTAGATTGACTAATTTATTCGTAATTATCATGAATTGATCAAGTTTTTGGTTTGATTTACCTTACTAACTTGTTTATATAAAAATTAGGCAATTCTCTAATAAATCAATTGGTTTTATAAAATATAAATAGTGTTTTCAAACTTGTAAATAATAGACTTTTTAGAATTTGTACAATTATTTCATATCCTTTAACTTCCTTCTTCATTCATACTTCAATCTCTTTAATTTGTAAATCCTTACATTCCCTATTTTAAGAGTTTTCTTCAATGATTCAATCATATTTCAATTCAATCTCTTTTGATTTTTGTGATGTATAAGCATCATGATTTAAAACTTATAAACACATTTGGCAAGTGCAAAATTTTTTATACTCCTTCGAGCAAGATTTCATCTCATAAAGACTCATTTGGATATTTAAAGAGAATTAGATGAGATAAAATAGGTTTTTCTAGACATAATTTGGGTTTGTCAATTAGTTTTTATATTCATATGCAGATATTTCCAAGTCAATTATGTCCCCGTAAATGTGGTTGGGCTTTTTTGATTTGATTAAGGGGAAACATGTTCATAAGTTGATCATAAAGTATGGAGTTTTTTAAGAAAAATTTGTTGTTAGATAATTTTTAGTATATATGTAAAGTAAATTTTTCTGGGTGAATTAGGGAAAGTTTGTTTATAAGTTGGTCGCAAAGTTTAAAACTTTTTAAGGAAATTTTGTTGTTAGGTTTACTTTAGTGTTTAAGTATAATAAATTTAGGCTTATGGGATGTAGTCGTTGTCTTTGATGAAATGACTGTGAGAGATGTTCATAAACTTGTAAAGAGGTCTTACTATATTATTCTTGTTTATTTTTTCGTGTTATTTCTTAATACCAACTTAAGAATTAATTTTCTTAGTCTCAATAAGTTAGTTATGTTAATCAAATAAGTTACTTATAGCTATGAAATCTTATAATTAATAGGTGTAAGGAACTTAATTAGCCTTTATCTTCATCACAAACTTTAGGTCTATTATCCTCTCTCGAGACGTAATCATTAAACCCTAAATCACAATCCCTAATTAAATCTGAATTTCTAAATTTGCAATTTCTCAGTTAGCAAAACAACCCGTGTTCTAATTAGTTCTTAAGCGCTTTAATAGACAATCGAGTCCTCACACTAGATTTCTCTTCGTATAATTACTGATTTGATTATTTATGCCATCTATTAGATTGTTAGCTTTCATTACCTAACCTAATCATGTTATTATTTGTTCACTCTCTCGATTTGTTATCAAACTATGCAAAAATTTGACAAACAATCACAATACTCAATCACATTAACATTAAAAGCAATCAAATCACCATTGATTCAAGAATCAATCCCAAAAGAGTTTAGAACATCCTTAAACAAATATTCATCACCCTCATATTCATCTTATACATCAAATGAAATAAACACAAAGAAGAAATGAGAAAATTATCTTGGAAGGATAGCTGGAGTGGCTGGCAACAATAGCTCCTCTTCTTCTCTCCTCTTCTCTCTTCCTTGACTTCTTTTTCTAAATGGTAAGATGAAGGCTCCCTTTATTATGCCTCTTATTTCCTTTTATTAGTGTTTTTTCCTTTTAGGATAAAAACTAGGCTTTTCCTAAGCCAAAAAGTCCAAAACGACTCTCCAAAAATAGAAAACGTTTGTCACGACCGTGATTGGAATGTCATGATCGTGACCATAGCTCTTCCTTCAAGCTTTCTCTAACTTCTTTCGATCTTCTTCATCTGATCTCTAACACTAACAAACACATCAAAATATCTCAAATGTATAAAATTAAAGTCCAATAATATGTTCTAAACCACCTAACACTTACAAACACAAACACATAATCACATTGACACAATTCTAAACCTAAACATGCACAAATCACCTAATCAACAATTAAAAAAAATACTAAAATACCCACTAGAGCGTAATGTAAGCTATAACTATCAGATACCCTGACACTATTAGTGGTTAGAGTTCAATATGAACATTTTCCAAACATTAGGGCCATTTTAAATGTTTTACAAACATTAGGGCTCATTCTGAACACTGTCAAACGTTAGGGTCCATTTTGCACACCAGTGTAAACTTTAGAGTTCATTTAGCTCTTTTAGTCGATTAATAAATAAGTAAGTTCAATTTGTATAAGAATGGCTTATATAGATATTTTATTATATGTAATTTGGATGTTTCTACATATAAAACTTAGAGATTCTTTCAACTGCTAATTCTGAAAATTATGGGCTTAAAGGAAAGGAGTTCTTATTTTCAATTGAAAATGAGTAAAGAAAAATTATATCAATTAGGAGGAACTTTCAACCCTTTGTGAAATATCTACATGACTATAAAAAATTGTCATACATCATTACAACCAAACACACATTATTATTTTTTATCATCAATGATAATGATGGGACACACATTTATACAATCACATAAGTCATGATATTTGATATTTGATATTTGATATTTGATATTATCAAGTGAAAATTAAAATATATGTAATGTTTTTTTATAGTTCAATATTTTAAAAATAATTTATTCAATTTCTTCCAAGTCAAAATTGTATTAATAATTTTATTACATTCAACCACATATACAAATATTAGAGTAAAGTTGGCCCTATTTTAAAATTATGTCTCCAAATGTTGAGAGTCAACTAACTTTTCTATTAAAAGTATTATGATATTTGTTATATTTTAATAATAGATAATTCTAATAATTGTTCTTTGAATGTGTGTTAAATAAAATTTTGAATATATGTAATAATTCAAAAATCATGTATTTTAAATAAACTACTTAATGGGATTAATCTCAATTCTTGTAATCTTTAGACACTAAAGAACAAGTCTTGTTAATGTGATTTTTAAGTCATTCCTACAATGAAAATCCAATATCTTACACTTTAAGAATACTTTAGGAATATTGATAGGAATTTGAACCCAAAACCTTCAACATTAAGAAGCACTTAAGGAGTCTTATTAATCATTTGGACTTGAAGAGTACCCACAAACTATCACTTAGACCACCAAATTTTTTTGCAACATTAGAAACCAAAAAGTTCATGTTTAACAAATTAATGTACTTTAGGGATGTTGTATTTATTTTTGGTCCTAAATAATATAGCTAGGTTGCTAAAACAATATTGGAATTAAACATTTCAAAAGCCTAAATTGATTTGTTTTTCTTGAATAATGAGGTTTATATAGTTGTTTCATTAAAAAATCAGGACAAGATTCGATCTCAAATCTAGTAGAATAATTATAAAACTTTTTCATTTGGTTTCTCGAAAGCTAAGATCATTAAAATTCTATAAATGATTAATATATAAATTATAATAAAGCATAAATTGTAATTTGTTGTACCTTGTTCTGAAACTCAATTCTTTTCATGTCATATTCTTCGAATTGTTTCCAAAACTGGCTCATCTCAACCACTATAGTTACATAAGTGTCCAGCCTTTAACAGTATCTATAGAACAAGTCGAAAGAACTTTATAACTATTACAGAGAAGGTTAGGTAAAGAGTGCTAGCTCTCTTAGAGCTTAAGTCCAATTATAATAGATTTTGAACAATATAGTAATTTAATTGAAATTAAATTATAATTTTAATTAAACTTTAATTAGAATTATAATTATTTCTAAATAAATACCAATTATACCCCAATAAGATCCAATATCTCATATTGATCCTTATTTATTAAATATATCATATTTAATCATAAAATTTCTTAAACTTTACAATCTAGTCTAACTTAATTAAAACACTTTTCTCTCTTCAACTTACTCTTTGTGTGTGATCCATTACGTTCCAAATATACTGGAAATGGATATAACTTATAATCCTAAATCAGATTTAGGAATAGATAAATTAAACTCCTTTAATTTATCTTTAATTATCTAATTATATAATTTATATTCATAGATTAAGATTGACGTCTAACAGCACATCATAACCGCTCAAATATCTTTAATTATCTAATTATACAATTTATATTCATAGATTAAGATTGACATCTAATAGCATATCATAACCGTCCAAATATTTAAGAATGTCAAAGTGGTTTTGACTAAACTTTCTATGTATGATTTTTCTATATAATTTAATTATTTCATCATACAATATTTCGACTAGACATAGAGCATATAATTAATGAATACTCTATTTAAGTCAAATCATGTTAGTTCTCCATCATTAGTAATTGATTCAATTAATAACAGTTGTAAACTATTTTATAAAATGTCATTCCACTTTAGCCAAAGATTTTTGAAATCAATACTAATTGAGAACAATGAAATATTCTCCTTAATTACTTTAAGGTGATGAACCCTATATTGATCACTAAATCATCTCTATGTAGTTCATGTTATATTTAATGACTACCGACTAAGTTATCATTGACTAGAACATATTATAAGTAGTATCAAAACATAGCAATCCATATATGAGATAACTTTGGAGATCTCAAGTCAAATGATCACTTACACAGTCATCACAATCAGAATTTCTATAAACATACAAGTAATGTTCCAAACGGATTTCTTATATGGGGTCAATTCAGTGAACTTGTTATCTAATAGGTACTCACACAGTTGTTTAATAATCTTTAAATTTTAGGCTAAGAGATTGAATATATCATTCTTAACGAAAAACAAAACAATTGATAAAATTTAATA
>JANIPM010000002.1:66358929-66375288 GCA_027478405.1 Erythroxylum cassinoides
ACACTTATCTCTCCCTTTGTTTTGATTGGTATTGATGTTCTGTACCTATTTACCTTTTATAAATGAAAATTTTTTTATTTTAAAAAAATACACTTATCTCATAGATTTTATCGTATATATTTAAATATTTTTAAGATAAATAATATTTTTAAATTATTTCGTCATTACCAGCTAATTGGTTGTAATGTATAAACCAACATTTTTCTGGGTAGAAATTATAAAATGAAAATTGAAGGCTTTGCAAAAGATGAAAGGGCTATGTCAAAATTATATTTTAGCTAGTTAAGTTTCTATTAATAATTGTTCTTAAAATAATACCAAATTAATCGACATAAATTATTTTAAATATCATCTATAAATTCTTTCGCACCTAAATATAGAATTTGTGTATTAAAAAATTCTCACCTAGTTTGTAGAAGCTAAGTTATGTACCGGAGAGATATATATATTCCCTCTATCATATAGCTCTATCATATAGAAGCATTATTCTGGTGCATAATGATCGATCCTTACAAAAGTTCGAATGAAGGTTGCCATTATTTCCTTCCGGCCTTATTGCATTGCATGTCATCTTTTCAGGCTTTTCATTAGATTCAATGATAACTTTGTAGCTTCTTTTTCTTCAATCTTGAAATTGTTGGCTGTGTACAGGGTAGCTTTCAGTTGCAGTTGGGAAGGAAAGTCGTTTGATATGATTTAGGTCTTCTTTAATCCGTTCTTTAATAAAGGAATCCTGATTTATTAACTAACAGAAGAAAAGTAGACTCGATCGCAGAAGTAACTTTCTGATTTTATAATGTAGATGAAAAAGCATTTTCTTTTTCTTTTGATCCCCACAGATGCACTTTCAGACATGATGCTTTGGAAGTCTCTTTTCCATCACAAAGATATCTTTATTCATTAGTATATAAAATTGACTAAGTGATCGCTGATCAAAATTAGTGCAACTTTTTTTACAATTGGGGCACTCCAATACTTGTTTATTGCGCTATTCTTGGAGACTGCCTTTGAATGCAAAGTGAGTATAATCTGCTGCTGGTCATGATTAACATTCTACAAATTATCAGATTTCAGGCTTGGCCAATACATGACCATGTTAGGGATAAACTACACTGTCAAAATAGTTAACCCACATGAAAAAGAGATGGCGATCCTAGATATTCACGTAAGAGATATCGACTCACGTTGAGCAGAACATTTACAGCTATCATACTGACCCCTGGAAACAAATGTTGTGAACATCTTGGAAGTGCTCCAATCCTTGTTCTTAAAATAGTATTATGCTTTGATTAATTAAAGGGTTGGAAAGCATCGTGTAGCTTGTTGCTATGGTTATTTGTTGCTTTTTTTTTTACAACAGAAAAAGCACAAATTACAATATCCTCCGAGGAAGACTAACTCCGGCCATATTCTCTAAAAGGAGAGTGGCACACTCAGATGGTGCCCTATCAAAAGTAGTGAGCCCAAGTTCCAAAGTAAAAGCATGGTGGGTGAGTCAATCAGCACATCGATTGCTCTTTCGATAGGTGTGGCGAGGAATAACTACACAGTTTTGGATGAGAAGTTCATTAATGCCCAGGATCAAAGGATTGAGAGACAGGGCGTGACTTGTTATTAAAACACGTTACTTGTTAAGCGGATTGAATTCTTTTTATTTTGATCATTTACAAAGATTCTAAAAGAACACCTCATTTGTTTGCTCTTTATTGTCTTGCTAAAGGTTAGGACTGCAACAATAACGAACTTTGGAAAGGAAAAAGTGAAATAAATGTATAACTGATTACCCTTAGACTGAGTCTGGTCATTTGTATGAAACTGATACATACTTAATTGAAAAGACCTTTACATTAGGTAAGTCAATGGATTGAGTTGAGGGTGAAGGGATCATGTAAGGAAGATCTGGTCAAAGTTGCATTGTTTCATTCTTTGTTGGTTTGTTACTACGGTTATTTGTAAAGGTGCACAAAAGTCAAAAACATTAGAAAACGACATAATAAGAATTTGTGAAGCCTCATCTTCCTTCCTTCTATTTGACAATTAGCTGCGTACACAAACTGTCGTCATCACTTCAAAACCAGTTTACATTCTTCATCTATGTTACGAACTGTCAAATTGAATTGGAGTCCTAAAATAAAGCTCAACTTGTGCTTTTTAATCGTTATTGTTTGTTGTTAAATGGGTATTCCTTGGACTGAGCAATTGAATACTGTACTTGAAACGCATAAACTTACGTTTTTATAATCAACCTCCAAAACTAAAAAGAGGTAAACCTCAAAAAGGTTCAAAACTTTTACCAGAGGACTTATTATTTGTGAATTGTTCTTTACAAAGAGGAAACCTGTTGACCCAAGTGATCATATTCAACCCATCAACATGTATATAAAGGCTAAAACCATGATGTTTAATGCCAGTATTTTGGAATTCTGGTGATCATATTCATTGAAATGAGCTTCAATAAGCATTGTAGTAAAGTAAATGGCATGCATATTAAATAACAAAAATATGAAGATACACTTTAGTCCGAGATGAAATGATTGCCTGTGGATAAATGAAAAGTTAAAACTAAATCATCTAACATCTTATACCTTTGTCCTGGTCATTGAACGAATCGATGCTAACAAGCATGAAAATAGAAGCCTAAAAATTAATTACACTGGGAAACTGGCATTATTTACATTCAGATATATGCTGGAGACCTACTAGAATTTACCAGTCAAAACTGCACAAGTATTTGCTTTCTACTTAAACTAGCACAACAGTCTTCCCTCAGAGCTCAGAAATATCAAGTGTCACTCCAGCTATCATCTTCTCCATCATCACTTGCAACAACCTAACATTGTTTTCCACTGTCAAATTTATAAAGTGACAGCATTGCAGAGAAACAAGAAATGATAACGAACAGAAAACAAAATGGCAATGAGAGAAAACTAAACCTGGCGAATTGCATTTGCTTTTTGCAATATTGCAGTTAATTTGTCATTTGCAGTGGAGTCTGATGTCAAAGTTGGCTTTGTTGTCACTGTGTGTCTCAGGGTGAAAGACTGCTATCACAAAACAAGTAACATATGAACATGGGTTTCTTGGCAAAGAGTGCAAATCCACCATTGCCGTCTAGGTTTCATGTCAAAAAGGAAAAGCAAAAGGAAATGATCACTCACTTTGGCTCGAATTTGCTGCAAAAAATCTTCCTTTTCATCCATCCCCTTAACATTCGCAGGCTGATTAGCTTCTTTCTGAGCATTCAACTTTTCCCATTCCTGCTGCAGCAGGCATACAGTCCCGATAAACAGAGAATTCCAAGTTAAAACAAGATCTAAAATCACAACATACAACAGACAACAGATGTAGCAGTTCTAGTTATGGAATTGTACCTTATTCTTTGTTTTAAGAGCTATATCTCCCTGTACTAGCTGTTGTCCATCAGGTCGAAATGTCTTAAGTTGTTGAGATAAGGAAGATTCCAAAAGTTTCAGATCAAAAGCATGTTCATCAGCTTCAAGTACAGTATAGAGTCTGTCATTTGTCACATAGGAGTGAGCTTCAGAAACACACCATTGAAGAGGAGGGAGAGGTGGTGGCAATGGGCTACACTGTACTTGATGCTGTCCGTCTAGGACATTCATTTGATCCCAATTGTCTTTTTCTTCTCTTTGTGGTAAACAGTTCACTGTTTCCAAACCAGGAAGATCCATCATCGACGCAGAGTGAGATGGAGCTGCACCACTCTTGGAGTATATGCTATTAAAGCCTGTATCCACGTCAACACCATCATTTCCTGATTCCCTAGCCAGCAAAGACCTTGAAACAGATTCAAATGGTGACATTCGCATAGTACTATATAGTTCATTGTCCTTACAATCTGGTGATTCATTGCATCCCCAATTCTCATTGTCTGAATCAGAGTTATGGCTCAGATAATCATCAGATATATAAGGAGATGATCTACAGAAGGTATCATCATCAGAATCATGACCCAGAACATGCTTTGGAATACCAGGATCCGGGACCAACTGAAAAGATGTAAACATATCCCTAGAACTTTCATTATGATTCACATCAGGAAATTTCAATTTCATTTTAGACACCACAACGCTGTCAATAGGGAGGAAAGATAGTTTCATGTGTTCAAGAGGGGGTGAAGAGGTGAGTGAGTCCGCAAAAGATATATTTTCAAACAGCTCATGCAATGATTTTTCTTGAGTTGTTTGATGTGTAATGCCATTGTGCAGACTCTGGTCTAACACACAAGGTCTATGTGAACAAGGCAACTCAGGTTTACCATCAAGAACAAGTCTACCAAAACCATTACTGAGCAACCTATTGCCTATTCCAAATGACTGAGACGACATTTCCTCACTCTCATGACTAACAGATATCTTTCTTAATAGCTTTTCTCCTGGTGTATCTGCAATGTTAATATTCGAGATACGCATATAATCATGATGGTGTCCGTAACTATAATTAGAATCACCAGATTTTTCAACTATTCCATCTTGATCTACATGCCATGATGTAGAGCATACAGAACTTGAAATCTGTTCCATGGTTCCATCCTTGACCGATCTGCCTGATTTGCCCATCTCACCATCCATGTTAGAAGTATGATTCACAGGGCCTATCAGCTCATCTTTAATATTGGACGCGGAAACCTGGCCTGCACTATTAGATGCAGTAAAATCAGGAGGCTTTGATGGTTGAAGACCTAAAAGGCCTCCATTAGTCCAGAATGTAACAGGAGCAACATTAGAAATTTCAGCGTGAGATCCATGAGACCTGCAGGAATTGCTTGTGGTCATATTACTCAATGGCTCTGGAAGATTTGAATTCTCCATGCCAGAAGATGAAGAAGCATTGTCAAGAGATTGTACTTTTGAACCATCTAGAGGATCAACTCTTATGCATCCTTCACTTGACAGTGAATAGCCTGCATTTGAAAATCTGCCAGAGTAGTGTGATGCCTGTAAATCGGTAGAAATCTTCGAGGGGATTGATGTGGGAAATTCACAAAGGACTTCCTCCTTTTGGGAGATATCAGATGAGACATGGTGCTCATTATTAGATCGATGATGATCAGAAATATGTGCGGTGTATTCGTGTGTTATATTTTCTAAATTTGTAGTTAGCTGTTCATTAGCAAAACCCTCTGATGCAGTGTATTTGGACTTATCACAGGCTATTTCATTGTGTGACATATCAGATGAAGTATGAGAATCAGCTTTAGACAGAAAATGCTCTGAAATATCTTCTGTGACTTCTTGGACTTGACTACCACTTCCTCCATTTTTACAATCAGAATAAGCAATGTCCACTTCATGTTTTGTTTGGAAATCCACATCATTCTCAGATTTCGTTTCTATTGGGTTGAGTGCGACATCAATCTCGGATTCCGTTTCTATTATGTTGAGGGCATCCATATAATAGTCCGGCTCACTCTCATCTTCATCAAGCTCGTCCATATCGGTGCTTGATTTCATAGTCCTTTCATCATGTACAGCATCTGGTTGATCAGACTGCACTGGCCTCGTGAATTTCCTCTCTTGTACATCAAGGTCAAAGTCTGTTGTGAGTGTTTCTGGAGCTTCAACTTCATCACAATGTTGACCTTCAGGCTCCACTATTTCTGCCTTTTCATCCCTTGTAACACATGATGAACTATCAGTGATCTTCTCAGTCGACAAACTGTGTGGAAAGTCATCAGCTGTAACCCCAGGTTGCCCACTAGGATAACTAGAATTGTGCATATCATTCTGTTCAATGGACCTTGATGAGAGTTCCTTTTCTTCAAGTTGCGAGGAAGAACTTAAGTGAAGGAAAGATTCCTTATTCCATGAACCAGTTCTCGTATCAAAAGAATTAGTGCGATCGCCCAGATCATATTTTAATGTCACGTCAATTGTAGAGGCTGTGTGCACAGGAGAAGGGTGGGCATTGGCAGTTGGAGGAGCGAATTGCACTCTGCTCAATCAAATATCAACCCAGATTTCAATGTCATCAAATGGAAGAAAGTAAAATTAACCCACTTTTATGATATTAATACAGATAAGCTCATTTATAAACTGTACCTGCCACCATGATTTGTAATTGAAACAGGACGCAACAAATCGCCGTTCCTTTGCAATGACCACCCTTTTTTCTGTCCATTTTACATTAGTGGTTTGACATGTTCAACAAAAGTATAATTGATGGAGCCTATATTTTTATTTGATTACATCTATAGCAGAGAACCAGCTTATTAAATTTAACTGTAGAGGCATAATTAGAATATCAGAATTCACCATTAGATATGGTACTTTTGATGATAATCAAAATTCTGGTACCGTCTAAAGATACCTTGTTTTTATGAGCTTTGTTATCTCTTTGGAATTTCCCGACGTCTGGCTCCTTGAAGTTGCCCAATCTTTTTCTGAAGAGAGTTGGATCTGAATATCTCTTCAGACAAGATCCTGGGCTACCAGTGTCAAATCTGAATGGCAAAACAAATTTATTTATGACCAATGATGAATAATATAAAACTGAAAATCCCGAGCATACATCACGCATTGAAATCTGACAGTGGGGAGTGATCATACTTGTCAAGCAAGTGCAAACGTGGAGGATCTTGACACTCTTCATAGGAGTCCATGATGAATCTCGGCAAGTCATTGTTGATGAAATGGTTTTGTTCATTTTGAATGCGACGGTGCCATCTGGAACCTGTAAGCCAGCTGCTTTATGTTAAGGAATTGAGATAACTTGGAAAATTCTGGAACATCAAGTGGAAGAGCAAATGAATACAGCACATCATATTACAGGAAAAAGAATTAACAGCTGAAGTCTCGTAACGGAAAATGGGCATCCGTTATTATAAAAGACCATGATCAACTAAACAAGCCATAAGATTTCAAACTATAGAAGTATCCAACATAATTCTAAGCATGTCATAGGGCAGATTTTAGCAAGATAATAACTAATGCTGACGAGTTTAAACAGTTGAGAAACAACAATTTTCAATTCATACCTGATACATGCACATTCAGCTGTAGATAACTTGCAATTTGAGTTAAATTAGGTTGGAGGGAAAAGAGTAATTAAGTCAAAAAAGTAGAAACAGCTTCTTTCCTACATTTCACAAAATTTCAGATTGCCAAAAGCTTCCTTCCAAAGGAACATGACATTCATTCCATGATTTTTGACTATCAAAGGATCAATTTTCTAAAGAAACTTTTACACATATGCACTTCTGTACAGTGAATTGCCTCGAGTACTCCAAATGGAAAACAGAATAACCAAGGAAAGCAATTGTGATATTAACATAATTAATTAAATTCTGCAGACAACAACAACAAGTCTAGCTAAAACTCCAAATTGGAAGTTGATTTCTCCATAACAAATGTGCCTTCTTTGGAACTCAATCTTCATGTTGTCAACAAAGTTGTTAAAAAACATATATATTATAGGCCTAATTAGTATACCTTCAATCTATATATACGTATCATTCCTATAAATAAAGTATCTAGAGAAAATTATTTTTCCTTCTTGATTGCATGGTATCAGAGCCAAATTTTCCCTAGTGAGCAATTAGCTGTTTAAAATTTCTCTGTCTTACTTCGCTTATGTCCACAATGAACAGACTTTGTAGAATTCATTTTGATTGGGCATGTTTGGTAAACAGTTGATAAGCTGTTTTTTAGCTGTTTGACCCAAATTAACTATTTAACCCATGTTAAAAAGCTATTTATCTGTTTGGTTATGAGCTGGTTGGGTTGGCTTTTAAAAGCTCCTTAAATGTAACGTTTGGAGTTTGCTCTTTGCCTAATGACAGTATTGCTCTCCACTTTAATCTTTACTTTTGCTCTATGATTTCAAAGTTGGCTTTTTTTTATCTTACAATTATGTCGTAAAGTTTGAAAGAATATAATAAAGGGATTAATTAAACTTTGTAATCTTCATTGAATTTTATAATATTAGTTTACATTTAAAAATACCATAATATTAAGTTTTTGAACATAGTCACATCAAAATAATATTTTTAGAATATAACTATTATATATCATATCTATTTCATACTAGAATCATAGATATTTTTAATTTATTAAATAATAAAATTCATACATGTTATATAAAAAAATACTAATCTGATATAGCTCGCTCCATCACTCATATTAATAGAGAATTTAACGTTGGATTATTTTTTTATTATTATTATTTTTAGAAACTTAATTTTTGTAAAATTAAATATCTAAAATCTAAATTCTTATAAGAATATTCAATGAAATACGAAGAAATATAATATTCATGCCCTTATAATGTTTTTAAATCATGCCCTTATAAGTCGTTTTACACATCAACAGCTAATTTTACCAAACATTTTTAATAAACAGCTGATGTTATCTGCTGGTCAAATCAGCTGATAGCATCAGCTATCACCTATCACCTATCACCTAATGCAATCTATTATTTGCCAAACAAGTCCATTGTCTCCAACTCTTGTTTGCTCAATCCTTAGCAAGTTGTGTCGCAATTTGCCAGGAGGAGGTCTTTAGCTTATGTTACCCAAGTCCCCTACCTCTCACACTCGCTAGAAGCCACTAAACACACCACCTTCCATCTTCAGTCACTACTCATGACTTATGCCATCGAACACAGCCATTGATCGTTGCCAAAGAGATGTCACCATCGTTGCACCTGTCGTTCTCCCCTTAGAGATCATTGTTGATTGTTGACTACCATCACTCAGTACCAAGAAGTATTAAAAAGTGCACCTCATCTTGTCACTGTCATTGTTGAATCAGGTAACTTCATTGATTATGGTACCTTAAATCATATGACATGTAATCTTAGTCTCTTCCCAACTCTTCAGAAACACATACCTCCTCATATTACTTTAGTCGATAGTTCTGCTTCATATATTCTTGCTTTTGGCACTATTAATTATACCCATCACTTTCTTTATCCTTTGTCTTTAGCCTACTAAGACTTTCTTTTAATTTAATATTTGTGAGCAAATCGTGCTCGGAATTGTTGTATTTCTTTTTGGTCATTGTTCCTTTTAAGATCAAATGAAGAAGAAATTATTGGTAAATGACTTGAATCACGAAATCTCTACATTTTGGATACCTAGGTGTCCAAGCCCATAACTTGTCTAGGTTTTAACCCTTTTGAAGCACATTGTTCCTTAAGACATCCCTCCTTACCTCTATTCAAGAAGTTATGTTCTCAATTTCATGATGTATCTTCCTTATATTATGAGTCATGTGTCAGTACATAAAACATCATCATCTATCTTCAATACCACGTATCACTGAAAGAGATATTTTCCCTTTGAGTTAGTTCATTCTAATAATTGGACTCCATATTCTGTTATGTCCAAAACTAGATTTTAGTATTTTAGTACTTTTGTTGATGATTTTTCTCATGTGACTTCGCTTTATGTAATGAAGAATTGTTCCACATTGCTTTTTCATTTTACTACCTTTCGTACTGAAATTAAAATACAATTTAATGCTTTTATGCATACTCTGAGAAGTGATAACGCCAAAAAATAATTTTTTCACATCTTTACAAACTTACATGATTCAAAATGGCATTCTTCATTAATCCTCTTGTGTTCACACTGTGACTCAAAATGGTCTGGTTAAGAAAAATAGACCTCTCCTTGAAACAACTAGGGCACTCTTATTCCAAATGCACGTTCCTAAGCAATTTTGAATTGATGCAATTTCCACACCTGCTTTCTAATTAATTGCATGTCTTCATTTGTTCTTTGTGGTAAGATTCCTTAGTGTCCCTTTTATTACTAAACCCTTGTTTACTATGACACCCTGAATATTTGGTAGCACTTATTTTACTCATGATGTTTGTCCCCAGGTAACTAAGTTAAACCCCAAATAGGGATGGCAAAAGGGCCCAAGCCCGGAGGGCCAAAAGTCAACGAGCCAGACCCAGGTTGATCGGGTCTCAACCCAATTTTCCTAGCCTAAGGCCCGACTACTTAAGGCAAAACAACGTCGTTTTGCCAATTTAATAATAATAATAATAATTTTTGATCGGGCGAGCCTCCTTCGGCCCAGTCGAGTCCATCCTTGGGCGTGGCATCACTGACTCGGCCCTGCTCAACCCATTACCATCCCTAATCCCAAATCTTTAAAATGTGTTTTCCTAAGTCACTCTCGTCTATAAAAGGGGAACCAATGCTATTGTCCTAATCTTAACAAGTAACTTATTCCAATTGAAGTTATCTTTTTGGAACACATTCCTTTCTTTTCTACTTCTTCAACCTCTTCCAATGAGGAGGATGATGATCTGTTGCTTTATAAGGTCACTTATCAATCACCTAATGTTGCCTCTACATCTAATATTCCTACACAACCCCCACCACCACCTATTAGCAAGGTTTATTCCAGAAGATGAGAACCTCCCAGTACATGTTCAACACCTAGCTCTTTTTCAACATTAGATCCAATAGCCAATGATCTGATACTACCAATTGCCCTATGCAAAGGTAAACGTTAGAGCACTTATCATATCTCATCCTTTGTTTCTTATGGTCACTTATCTTCCTCTTCTTGTTCCTTTGTTGTCTCCCTTGATTCTATGACTCTTCCAATAAATGTTCATGAAGCTTTATCTCATCCAAAGTGGTGTGATGTTATGATAGAAGAGACAAATGCCTTAGATGCTAATGTTATGTGGGATCTAGTGAACTTGCCAGTGTGACAAAAGGATATTAGATGTAAATGGGTGTTTGCAATCGAATTCACCCTTGATGGATCAATAGCTTGACTTAAAATCTGAATTATGGCAAAAGCATGTTCTCAGACTTATGGAGTGGATTATCCTAACACTTTCTCTCCTATTGCTAAATTGACATCTATTAGTTTATTAATTTCAATAAACTATTCATGATTGGCCTTTATATTAGTTGGACATCAAAAATGCCTTCTTACATAGTGACCTTCAATAGGAAGTTTATAGAAAGCAACCACAAATGTCTTGCTCAAGGGAGTATAGGAAACTTTGTCATCTTCAAAAGTCCAATCTGTTTTAAAATAGAGTCCCTATGCTTGATTTGAAAATTTTAGTTAGGCACTGAAAAAGTTTTCTGATCACTCGATTTTCAATAAACATTTTACATCTAGCGTCATTTTCCTTGTTGTGTACGTAGATGATATTGTCATTTCTAAAAGTGATACTATGGGATTTCACATTAAAGATTTAGGAGTTTTGAAGTATCTTTTGACAGTTGAGGTAACAAGAAACAAGAAAGGCATTTTTCTTATCATAGAGGAAATATGTGCTCGACTTATTAACTGAAGCTAAAAAGTTGGGGGCTAAGCCATGCAATGCTCCATACTTTATAGTTTACAACTTACAAAAGACGGAGACTTATTTGAAAATCTTGAGAAACATAGAAGATTAGTTCTGAAATTGAACTACATTATAGTAAATTGTCTTGATATCGCATATTATGTTAGTATTGTAAGCCAATTCATGTCTTTCCCAATAGTTCACTATTGAGTTGCTTTAAAACAAATTTTGTGTTACTTAAAGGGAGCCCTTGGATGAGGAATACTATATGAAAATCATCGATATACTCATATCGAGTGTTTCTCATACTAGATTAGGAAGGTTCCACGATAGACTAGAAATCCACCACTAGCTATGGTGTTTTTGTTGGAGATAATTTGATGAAAAATAAAAACCAAAATGTCGTGTCTCAATCTTGTATAGAATCTTAACATAAAGCCATGGCACAATCTATGTGTGAGATAATGAGGATATACCAGTTCTTAACTAAAGTCGGTCTTGAAGCCTCAATACCAACAAAGTTGGGGTGTGATAACTAAATTTCCATTCCCATTGCTTCAAAATTTGTGTTTCATGAACAAACTAAACATATTGAGATCAATTATCATTTTGTTCATGAAAAGATGTAACAAAACTTGATCTCCATAAGATATAAAATTAGAGAACTTAGAGATATTTTTACAAAGGTTCTAAATGGGGCTCGGTGAATTATATTTATAACAAGCTAGGCTTTAATATCTATACTCAAACTTCATGAGGAGTGTTATAGAATGCATATATTATAGGAATAATTAATATCTATACTCCAACTTGATGAGGAGTGTTATAGAATGCATATATTATGGCTTACTTATAAGCTTAATCATAGGCTTAGTCATAAGTTTAATTATAGGCCTAGTTGGTATACTTTCAATTTGAATATATATGTATTATTCCCATGAATAAAGTATATAGAGAAAATCATTTTTCCTCTCTTGATTACAAAATCCATAAGCGAATTGATTATCTTCCTCAAAACAAGATTTTTGTTCCCATACATCAATGATTGTCCAAAATCAAGCTAAGTTATTCATCCTCGTTAGTATAAGGGATTTATGATAGCATTATCAATTCCTTCCCATATTTCTCTTGTTTGGAAAAACTAAATAACCAAAATGTAGTCCCCTCTCTTAAATATGACTCAACCAATCAATTCATCCATAACAAAAGCTTAAAAGGTCATATGATTTAGATTATTTCTAGGTTTAACTAGGCATTTGTCAACATCCACCATGTTCAAATGCTCATACAACAAGGAAATCTCACTAACAGACAAATTTTCAAATTAGTAGAACCTATGGTTGCTCTGGATCAATAATGATTGGCAAATGCTAATAAAACAACTGACTTGTATACTCTAGTTATAATAATTACAATTTTCTTAATTACTGATAATTTGAACGTAAACTACATAGCACAGACATAGGCTTGACCCTAAAGAGACAAATAAGCTCAAACATTCAAAAAGCTCTTGGAGAAAAATGACAGATCTAGAAGAACAATTGATTATATGTGCAAAAAGAATCATACCAGCTGTGTAAGCAAAATGTATATGGCTTGTTTGTGCAAGTATAGACTTCTCAAGAGAAGGCAAGGCAGCTTCAATTCTTTGCACACGAACCATCAATTTATGGCTTCTAGAAGATGTAGTTGTTACTTGCTCCTGTAAGCCATGAAAAACTTCTGCCGCAAATCTACAAATGTGTTTAAATGCCACTTGGGTTAAGAGTAGATAAATAATCAAAAAGAAAAATCATGGAAATGAAGTCTTCTTTTCAACAAATACACTAACCATTTAATCTCTATCAAAAACACATCTAAGGAGTCATGAAAGATTTGCAACAACTCAAAGAAGTGCCTTGCTCCGCTCACATTGTTATATACATACAAGTGAAAGTTTAAACGTCTAAGAAGAGAAGAACAAAACGAATAAATAGGAGCCAAAGAATTTTTAAACTTGCAAAGTCCAAAGAAGAGAAAGTTTACTGTTTGAAATATCTTTTCTCAGAATTTGGAACGATAAGGAAGAACAGTGCAAGAAAAGAACCAAAAATGCCATATTCCAAGACAAAGAGACTTCTCAATCACAGTTTCACGTCATGGTGTTAGCACGCATGGTATAATAGCATGTCTAAAAAGTCCGTTTGGTACAACATGCACATATGTATTAACCTCATCAGGGAGCTGCCACTTAACCCAATAAATCTCATAGATAAGACATTTTAGAGAATGAAATAAGTTGAGCATAAGGAGTAATCTTCCTATCTCCTTTAATCTAGATACCAATTTAAGCAAATACATCCAGTAGTCCACTAAAAGGCAAATCAGATTCATATGTGCTGCTACTTTCAATCTTAACAATCAACAAAAAATATTGATAGATGCAGAGAAAAGCACAAATAGGAAATAGGTATACATATACCGGCCATGCCTAGAGCTGAAATTGGCCATTAAATCAAACTGTCTGCAATTAGTGTAACAAGTGTTTGAATTGGCCTAAAGTTTAAAAAAAAAAAGCCTTTGGCGGAATAAAAGAAAAATTCCATGACAATGATAAACTCTTGAACTCATAACGAGAGCAATCAACAAATTTCTTTCAGAAATACTAGGTTACATGCTCAAGACTTACACATTCTCCAGGTTTACTTTTTTTTTCCCTTGAGAATTAGTGTATCATCCTTATTCTAGCATGTCAGCAACTACTGCCGGCCAAATCACTAATCCACCATCAAGTATTCAAACCACCAGAGAACATAGCATATTCCGCCCCTTTTTTTATTAAAACAAAAAACTCTCCATTCACCACCTGCAATGATGTTTCAAGAATTCCACCTCACGACATCCAAACTGTTATCAACGACCACAACGTCACAACTTGGGTTTTACAGCAACTAGGAAGATTGACTACTTCAAAGCCAAATAACTTAATAAAACAGAAAACTAAGAATAACCCACTTAACATAAACAAATAACTACATAGCATTAACCAAGAACGAGAAACTCCAACACCAATATCACAAGTACCTTTAAATGGATTCTCTCAATGTTTCCCTTTTTTTTCTCTCCGCAACTACACACCATATAATGCAAATTCGAAGCCATTTTTCTTCAGCGCCTCATACAGTAAAAACTAAAAAGAAAAGACCTTATCTTCAATCAAATGATCAAAGCAACTTACTGCAAATTAACTGAATTCTACAAACATTCATTTTGCACAGGTTTTAGAAAGCAAAGAGTTCATTTAACACACGCACACAAAAAAAAGGAACTTTCTACAAACATTACTACTAAACAAAAACTCAAAAGTTGGGGAAAAACAGAGAAAGAGAGATAAAAAACACACTCAGCAAGATCGCCTAACTGGCGCAAGATCCCGACGAGGCCAGCAACCGCAACGCCGTCAAGCACTGCCTTGGGGTCCTCCTTATCAGCTTCCTTATAAAGCTCAGGCCGCCCTAAACCATACTCATTCCTCACTTCAAACCTCACCAGAGGCATTTTGCAAAGACGAGCACAACAGATATTGCAAAAGAAGGAGTTTGAAGGAACAGAAACAAATACTAATAAAAGAAAGGAAGCTGTAGAGAAAGAGAATGAGGGGTTCAGAGAGAGAAAGGAAGAGCAGGTAGGTGGAGAGATTGGAGCAGCTTAACTGCTCAAAGAGACTGCGTTTATGCTTGTGTATTGGGACTTGGTGAGAGCAGGACATTGCCACCTCCGCAAGCCATTCCTCTCCATTCCAATTAATTGAATGACACAATTGTCCTCATCTTTAGTCTTATTTACTCGTAGTTTTGTACGGGTGCATTTATTTCCTTTTTACGATATTGGTCAAATTGGTCATTTCAACTGGTTCGTTTGTTTAATCAGATTTTGTGTCTTTTTCATGTTCAGGTCATTGCGAGATATGGAGTGACTGAAAATAAGTTCAAAGATGTGGAAACTGGAGATGAACTAATATTTGTTTGCCACGTGTCTAAATCTAAAAGGGACTCTGAAATTTATTAATCATTAAATTAATTAATGTATGATAATTTATTTTTTGAAATTTTCATAGGTTTGACCTGAAGAGAGATTTAGCAGAGACAGGCCAAGTGGGAGTGATTTATAATTGCTTGATCAAAGGATTGACCGGCGGTCTGGAATCTCGGTTAGCTTCAGCTTTCCCTCAGCCAAAAATAGAGTATTGGAGCAATCAAACTATTAAATTTGAGCATTGTTGACTTGGAATTTTAATTATAACGAGCATTGGTATTGGGGCAAGCAAGCAGGCATTTATGACAAGGCTCTTCAATGGACCTTTATGTTGGAAGATGGCGTGTCCCTGAGGGGATCATATTTGGGGTACGTTATTGCAAGCTGCAACATGAAAAGCAACCAGTAATATTCATTTCTTCTTCATATATGGTTCAGTATGATTTTGTTGAGGTTGGGCGTCGTTGCTTGAATCCATGATCTTGATTAACTTCAACTAGAAGATACATGTAAAAATAATAAAGGTACATCAGGGATTGATCGCCGGCTTGCCCCTCCAATGTTTAAGTTAGTTCTTTGTCGTAAGTTTTGTCTATGAACAGAAAGAATTAGGGTTCTTAAAGTCGTACTTGCCTCATGAAAAGATAATAAACTTATATAGTAAATACCTGTCGTGCTTAACTCAACATCTTGGGAATTGGTCGATCGGCCCACAAGCTATCCTATGAAACTTGGACCTAGCACGATCGACCTGACTAATATATATATAATCAAATAAAATGACAATTTTGGTTTGATAAGACGCAGAATACAAGATTTATTACTTAAAGGGTGCTTAGTTCACAGAGGGTAATGAGAATGAGAATAATAATAAATATAGTAATAAATAGAAATGGAATATAGCCAACATTGAATGGAATATTACTGAAAATGAAGGAATGGAATGATTGTAAAAAAGAGTGTTTGTTTTGGGGTTGTCAATTCCAAGGGAATGGATTTATTTCATTAAGTTTGGGATTCCACTAAACCCTCCAAATTGGGTGGGTATCAAGTTTTCAT
>JANIPM010000002.1:66411589-66427203 GCA_027478405.1 Erythroxylum cassinoides
GAGATCTTGAGAAGTTTAGTAGTACGCAGTTATACTCTTAACTAGTAGAGAGATTGTTTCTAAATAACCTATATAAAATATAAATAAAAATAAAAATAAATGTATATTTGATAAATAAAATATGCAATAAGTAATGAAGTAAACAATACGATAAAGATATATAAGGTACAAAAATAAAATAATAATAATAAAGTTGAAAAATCTTAGGCTAAATCCCTAAGAAGTAAATACAACATATTTAATAGTTTAGGTTAAATAAAAGAGGAAAATGTTAAAAGACCTTTGGGAACAAAAAAGATCTCTTTATGAGAGATCCTTTATCTGTATCTTAGTATATCAAAGTAAGTTTTCTATTATGACCTGTCTTTGGTAAGTTTCAACAGTGTCATATCATTCTTAATTACCTCCTTCCAATTTTTCTTAAGCTTTTTTTGCCCTTCATACAGTTTCTAAGCATAATCTTCTTGCATCTTTTCACTAAAGCATCTGTGTGTCTCCTATTAACATATCAAAATCACCAAATCCTTATCTTTTTTAAATTTTCAATAATATTAGCTACCTTTAATTTGTCCATTTTTATTATGTTTATGATCTTGTTTCTTTTAGTAACATTGCACATCTAATTGTGCATCCTCATCTTTGTCACCATTACCTTATGATTATGCTTATGTTTGATGGGTCAACACTCCATCTTATAGAGCATGACTGACCTAATCGCTAAATGATATAATTTATCTTTAAGATTAAGTAGTATTTTCTTGTCATATAAAACTTCTCATATATTTCTCTATTTAAGCTACCCTGATCTGATCTAGTAGGCTATGTCTTCATTAATCTTTGTATTGCTTTAGATGATAGGTTCTAGATATTTAAAACACTCATTTTGTGCTATAATTTCTGAACCAATCTTTACCTTTACATCATTAGCCACCCTATGTCCAAAAAGTTACACTTTACGTACTCACTCTTAGTCCTACTCAATTTAAAAGTCTTCGATTTTAACGTATCCTTCCAAAGTTCAAGCTTGACATTGAACTCATCCACTAAAACAATGTCATTAGCAAACAACATACATCAAGATACATCTCCTTGTATATTCTTATAGTGAGTTCATCAATTATTACTGCAGATAAAAAGGGACTCAAAGAAGAGACTTAGTGTAATCCAATATGGATAGAAAAATGCTTTGTATCTCTTCATATCATTCTTACTCTAGTTTTTACACCATTATACATATCCCTAATAACCCGTATATAAGTTATAAGAAATTCTTTAACTTCTAAATACCTTCACATGATTTTCCTGAGCACATTGTCATACGTCTTCTCTAAATCAATAAAAACCATATATAGGTTATGGTATTTTTCCTTGTAATATTTCGTTAATTTTCTATAGAAATGTAAAGCTTCTATCTTGTACCTTATTAGTATGTAGCTAAACTGGTTTTCTAGGATAGAAGTATCGTTTCTCACGCTTTTCTCAATTACTTTCTCTTATAACTTCATGTGCCTAAGTAATTTAATGTCTCCATAGTTGTTACAACTTTAGATGTTCCCTTTGTTCTTGGATAAATATCAAAGGTAAGAACATTTCTATGAAATTATAATATTGGATTTGAAAAGGAAAAGGAACAGCGGAACAACAAAACTTTATAACTGAAATAGAGGTGAACAGAAGTTAACAATTAATGAAGCCTCTTTATTTTGGATAGCTTATGCAACTTGCTTCCTAGTGAGCAACAGGTTATCACGTGGTTTATGAAATGTATTTCTAAGTGTAAACATAAGAGGTAAACAGAAATGTTTATGAGTGAACAAAAAAAAAAAAGCTATTAACTTAAAAGGAGTCAAACAACGCTGAGGAATTCAAAGGACAGAAATTTATTTACATGAAAACATTCAATTTATGTTGAAACATATGATAAAATTGATTAGTATTAAAACATGCACAAACTTGAACTTAGATTTAGGAAATCGCAAATGTAAAAGGAGAACAAAGTTTGCATTAGTATGAACTAAAACATAAATATAATGTCCATCTGTAGTTTCTAGTTATTGCTTAGCCTCGCATGAATGGGATAGTTTGTATCACTTATGCGATGAAGAGAAGCTAACAAGAAAGGTAAAACATCAGCAATTTGGCTTGTTATCTAATTTAAGCTTCATTGCACGTCCAAAGTTACTTAAAATTCAAGATGAAATCTAACTGTATGATGCAATTGGTTTTATGTGATGTATCAAATTTTAATTTATTAGAACATAAACCGTTGTGATATATATTGCCTTTTACAGTAATACTTTAATCGATGACATGAATGATATGCAACAGACCAAAAATGTGATCGAGCATTAGAATGATTAAGATGAATGTTCGAATACTAGTTTAGAAATTTGCTTTCATAACTCAAAACTCATGCAAATATATATCTATATATTTAGTGCATGCAATGCTCAACTGGTGTTAAAATTGACCTTTAATTCTTGCGAGGTTTCAAGATAAAAGACTTGTTTATGCTTATACGGGGTAGAACCTCCACGAAATATGCATAAGCAGAGGCCATGTTGGAGATTTTTATATAAATATATTGCTAGGATTACTGGTTTCGAGTGTTAATATATACAACCTTTGTGTTATCTTTGAGACCTTGAGATTAACTGATTGCTTATCATATGTTCAGCACAGAACTCACCACGATAGGTAAAAGTCTTTATCTGAACAATAAGTTTCAACATGTGTTGGTTGTGTCAAGTTAATTGATTTAATCCTTCTGTGCTTGTTCCTGATTCATTTAATTGATTTTGTTGGACACAACAGAGAATGCCAATTGCCAAGTCTATATTTCTGATATTCCAAAGTTAATATCCATGAGAATGTATCCGCCTTTGCCTTAATATGATATGCTCAATTCAGTATTGTAAGGAAAACGCGTACATGCTGTGCCTGTATGATCTAACATTCCTGCAGTTTTAGCAAGAAGGAAGCCAGAATTGGCCTAACCTTGTGCCTGTAGCCATTGTTCCTCTTAATTAAGCAGCTAACCTCAACTCTATTTCCTTAATTCTCTTTTATTGCGTATGCGTTTGTGGTGATATTCATTCCATCAGGATACGAGCTTTTGAGTTAGTACTACTTACACATCCCTTTTACATGTGTACTTACAAGGTCTGACATGACATGTTCAACATATTTTGCCCTTCATTGCAGAATCGAACTACTACCTCATAGGGAAGGGTAAAGCGACCAGTATCCAGTACTCGTGATCGGTGACTTAGCCCTATGTCAATGTATTTAGGTTTTCCAGATCGATTTTGATCATCGCCAGAGCCGCGGCTCAATAAATACCTAATAGAAAGTGTATGCATGTTAGCCTTAGTTTATATAAAGGAGCTATCAAGTTGGTGTTGTTCCTACTTATATTTTACATGCTAGCCGTTATAGGCCCCTTGGAATATCTGGTAAAGCTGCACATCCAAGTTAAACCATTCCTTTTGTTGTAGACAGATGTTACTTTCCGGTAATGATGAGACCTGGCATTAAAGCTTGTACACCCTCTCTTTATCTTGTGCTTAACTTAATTAGAATAGGTGGATGGTAGGATTCGAACTTATGACTATTTGATTATAGAGACTTTGATATCATGTTGAATTTTTAATATGGATAAAGTGTAGAGTCTACTTATAATAATTGAACTTGGATCACCTATTGTCCAAATAACTAAAATTATTTAGAACTAGTTATTTAGATAGTTAATCCTTATCACTTATAAACCCTTTATCATTTTTATGTTTAATACGGGACATTCTAATAAATAAAAATAAAAAAATTGCTCACCGTAGATAGTCACGAGTGCATAGGGAATTTGATTTCGAAGCCCACTGGGCAAAAGCAATCTAGTCTTGGTTGGACTAACCGGAAACGGAACCATTAACCCTAACTTGGTTGTATTAGTATGTCATCGGTCTGCGTTGAGACCGACGGACCTTTCAATATTGTCCTTTTTAACCAAAACAGATTAAAACCGGTCAACCAAAATTAAGCCGAGCCGAGACCAGAGCAGACGTTACCGTGGCTCACGCGTCTCCCCTCATCAACGTCACGGTCATCCCCCACATCGACGCAACCGCCTCCTCCGCTTCCCATATTGCCCCTCCCATAATTTGCCCCTCCCATCACGGACAGGGTCATATCGTATCATACATAAAACGCCGTTACTCATATCCGCTTGACTTGTCCTACCCTACACTGCATCTGCATGTCCTCAAATTCAACGCAGCTAGCTACTCGCGTCTGGGCTCCAATTACTGACTTTCGCCTGTTCTATTACTTATGCATTATTTCTCAATTTATTTTCTTAAAAAAAAATTTACCCAATAGAGAAATAATTGTTTTTCTAATTAAATAGAAAATGCAATTTCGGTTCCAATAATTATTATAATATGTAAAATTAGCTAATATAAGGGGTTAGCTCGTGTTCTTGTTGTTGGGGAGATACCAAACGGAGACGCAACTGACAGGCTTGGAGTGGGGTGCGCGTGGGCTTGGGTCCTCAGCGGAGCCAAATGGCGATGAAGCCAATCAAAGACCAAGCAGTCAGGCGCAGTCCTACTTCCGTTAACTCACGCGCTCTCCCGGCGACCCCCCTCTCACTTCTTTTTTCTTTATTTTTCCCCTTTACTTTCGCTTCATACGTCCGGCGCGTCACCTTCGCCGCACCGACTTCGCTTATTCTCTCTCCATTTCTTCTTCTCTTTCTCTCTCTCTCTCTCCCCCAAACGAACATTGATAAATAACCGTCTACCCAACGCCACCGTGATAACAACCGTGACTAGGGTTTTTTTTTTCCGATGGGAGATCTAACGGACAGCATAATGCCTTCCGCAACCTCTCACTCCCGTCCCATGCCAATACGCGAAGATTGCTGGAGCGAGGAGGCCACTTCCACTCTCGTCGACTCTTGGGGAAAACGCTACTTGGAGCTCAACCGTGGAAACCTTCGTCAGAAGGATTGGCAGGACGTCGCCGACGCCGTCAACGCCCTCCACGGCCATACCAAGAAGACGCACAGAACGGATGTCCAGTGCAAGAATCGCATCGATACCATCAAGAAGAAGTACAAGATCGAGAAGGCTAGGGTTGCTTCGTCTAACGGAACCCTAACGTCGTCGTGGCCGTTCTTCGACCGCCTCGATTCTTTGATTGGATCTAACTTTCCTGCCAGGAGAAATTACTCGGCTATGGCGGCTGCGGCAGCAGCGGAATCGGAGAGCGAGGAGGAGGAGGAAGAGCTGGAGGAGGAGAGGGAGAGCGAGGAAGATGGAGATGGAGAGGGGATAAGGAGATTGGCGAGAGCAATAGAGAGGTTCGGAGAAGTTTACGAGAGAGTTGAGAGCGAGAAGTTGAGGCAGATGGTTGATTTGGAGAAGCAAAGAATGAAGTTTTCCAAAGATTTGGAGATGGAGAGGATGAGGATTTTCACTGAGACTCAGATTCAGCTCGAGAAGATCAAGAAAGGCAAGCGATCTGGCTCCAATGGTGAGAGAGATTACTAAAAAATTGATCAGTGGTCTCCCAAAATTTGATCTTCTTATTTTTAACCTCCTCTGTACATCTTTTGGTGTAAGGTTTAGGACTTGATCGATTGTTCTGGGATTATTAAAGTTAATTATTGTTATTGTGGATTGTGAGTAGAATTGCTAATATGATATTATGCCCATAAGGTTAGTTTTATTTCATCATTGGGTTGTGATGCTGCTCATATAATCACTGTTTGTAGAATTGGATCTTTGGAGCTCCGAGTTCTGAAGGATGAAAGTGCTAGTCATCGTTTTATCTTTGTTTTGTACAATGGGTACAGTTTATTTCAATGCTTTGACTAGTTTAGGCATTTTTACCCTGCGAAATTGTGATGACACTGATACACGGAAGTGTCCCTATGATTCTGTTAGTTTCTATATCAAAGAGTCCCTAGGGGAAGAACAACCTTAGAGATATTAATCATTATTTTATATGTTTGAAAAGTAATGATTTTTTATGCCATGGATTGATCAAGTTATCATTGCACTATTGGCTAAGTACCCTTGTTAAGGTCTTGTTGGATGCTTGAAAATTCATGGCCTTCTTTTGTTTGCTGGCTCATGTATATTAATTGAATACAATGTTGAATAAGTTTCTTTCCCTTTGAAGTTCCCTCGTTACTCGTTAGTTCATCGCGGGTGTAAAGTCTTCCTGGAAACTGGTCATTTGTGTTATTGAGGTGTGTATCATGGTTCTGTCTCTGATTGTTATGTCCCTGAAAAAGAATCATTAAGGGCCTTCATTAATGATTAAATGGGAAGCTGTTTGTGTTCTTATGTGTCAGTTTTTGGATTGGTTCGATGATCTCTGTGAGAAGTGTTGGAATAGGAATGCAATCTTTGGACACATTATCCGGTTAGAACGATAATTTTGCTTAGCAATAATGCTTCATACAATGTCTTGCCAATCTACTGTGCAAGTTGTAGTGTTTGGGCGGTGGAAAATTGGATGAACCATTGAGTCATTTCTTGTGGAATTGAAACATTGATTTTTGTTCATTTCTTGTGGAATTGACTACTTTTTGAGTTATGCGTTTAGTCATGTTGAGCCTGGAAAGTGATATTTCATGACAAAGGTTATTGATTTTGATGCGGAGGAATGAATACTGCTTTCGTCTGTGGGCATTAAGGGTTACTTATCTCGCCCTACACTTTTCTCTTAGGTGTTTGGAGACTTAACAGATGCTGTAAGTGCATGCTAAACTTTCTAGTTGCTTGAGTAAACTTGGTATTCCGAGAACTCTCCAACACCGTACTATCTAGTTTTCTACCGTAACCCGAGTCCTTTGAAGTTACCTTGATAAAACTTCAAAGCTCCAGGTTTGATCAGAAGGTATATATATAGAACTTCTTGGCGTATCATGCAATAATTGAAGTTGAAAACTTAAAAAAATTATCTGCAGGCAAGTGAAACTCTGGAGGTTTTAGCAACCCAAAACTACAGGCTGCAGAGATACAATTCACCGATTGCAAGATGAATCAGTTCTCCAGATCTTATTATTTGGGTTCACCCTCTACATCCCAGCTGAAAGCCTACCCTTTTTAGATGCTTTGGAGGTTGGACTAATCTATGTTATCTGTGTTAAAGATCTAATCTGTATAAAAGCTGGTAGAATCTATGTGCATATTAAATATTGGGTTAATATTACCAATTGAGTTTTACTTAATTTTGTAATACTAATTTAAACTTTAAAAAGTGGTTTTTAAAATGTTTTAGTTTTTAATTTTTAACAAAAATAATTTTACATTAAATTTTTAGTTAATATGAATGACAGGGTAAGCTACAATAATTATTTAGTTAGAGTCTTGCTGGTCGCATATTTGAGGAGATTTAGAAGTTAGCAAATTTATGTTATTTTCGATATATTAATATAAAAATGTTATAATAATTAAAAATAAAAGAAAAAATAAAATAGACATAAAGATGATAATAATAAAAAATAAGTTTAAATAAAATATAACAAATAAATATACAATAAATACAGATAAAATAAGAATAAAAGATAAAATAAGTAATAAAAACACAAATAAAGAAGGAGACAAGAAAATAAATAAATCAAACAAGTTATTACAAAAAAATATTTAAATTAAATAAGATGTTAAAGTTAAATAAGACATATGCTTTGAAAAAAAATGTCTAAATGACTTATGAAAAAGAAAAATAACTTCTCTATGTGAGATCTTTTATTTTTATTCTAGTATGCTTAGCTTTTCTATTAAAAGTCATATCTTCGATAACTTTCAGCATAATTATATATATGCCACGTATGCTATATTAGATTAATATTTTTGTTATATAGTTGCTACATATTATATAAGTGCTACATATGAATTTTATTATTTAATAATTAAAATATCAAAAAGTATAAAATAACTAAGGTGTAAAAAATTTTCAAAGTTTACTTAAATATTTTAATACTAATCTTATCTTTAAAAAGTGACTTTCAAATGTCCCAATTTTTTATTATTGTAAAAGTAACATGAAGATAACATCTCCGTTAACCTACTTGACATACCATGTAAACTTGATGCTTTTGACATGTGACTACTATGTAGTGCCCTTTTTTTTTCACATAATCATTTTATTGTTTAATAAAATTAAAAAAGAAAAACCTTAATTTTGTTATTAGACTCTTTTGTCTGTTGGTAATCTTCCTCGTTGATTGCTCTGTTGCAAACTCATCAAAATGGATATGTTCTGGTATTATTTTTCTAGTATCTTAAGTCCAATTTTTTTTTAATCAAAGGGAAGGCACAACGTGGCCAGCTCATAATTCTACAACACTATGAGGCAATGACACTCCTATTCTGTCTTGCAATAGTAGGTTCTTAACACAATCAGGCGGAAACTCTAAAACATGTAGTCCAAGAGGTTGGCTTAGAGCAAAAGGTTGTCAATGTCTCGGCATATCTGTTTCCCTCCCGATAAATGTGTTTAATATGAACTATCCATTGTCTTTGAAGAAGCCCCATAGTTTGTTGAAAGAGGGCATTATATTGGCCGGCCACTTGTTACTTGTGTTGAAGGATATCAATGACATTTTTGTTATTAAGCTCTAGTATAATTCTTTGGAAATAACTCCCAAGCTGTGAGTAAGGTGAAATAGGCACCCCATCTGAGCCAATGTCTATGTTGGCTGCGAAATCTCCACGCCATAAGCTTGTTTCATCTCAAATTAATCCTCCTTCCACAGCGAGGTGTGTTTTTGTTTCGGAGGATCCATCAGTATTAATCTTGTGTCAATTTGCGTAAGGATGATGCCAGTGAATGAAAACCTCTTGTCTGTTGGGTTTTTCCAGTCTTTAATAGCTGCATGTTTGCATAATTGATTTCTCTTGATTTCGCCAAAATTTGGGTGTCAAAGAGTCCTCAGAATGTCCTTCCCCCTCAAAACAAAACAGATTCTTATTATTCCAAAGGGACTAGTATGTGACTCTAAAGATTGTTAACCATGGCGTCTCATTTATCAGCAAGGTTTCCTGCAAGTTGTTGATAAAGTAGTTAGTGATGTTCCCTGTAAAAAAAATTAAAATGTTTACCTTAAGGGATGAGATTGCTCTAGAGATGTTTTGCTTATGAGCACCATCTCAAAACAAGGTTAATGGTTGCTACTCCTCCACATATGAGCAATCATTACATAAAGTGAGGTGTCTCCGGTTCCTTTCAACATTAGTAGGGAGAGCTTCGTGTAGGCACAACTAAAGGAAATTTTGAATACACTTTGGCCTTTTCCATGAACAAACTACAGTCCATTGATGCTTTAGGTTTGGCCATTAATTTCCACAAACTAGGTTGTAAGAAGAAGATGCAGTGAAGGTTCTTGAATCCGTCAAAGCCCGATGATCTGTCTGGACGCGGGTTTATGTGTAGAGGCAAATGTGCATGAATTTGTCGGATAATTTCCTATGATAGCTTCCCCTGTAAGTTGTTTAAATCCTCGCCCTCGTCAGAGTTAACAAATTAACAGACAGATAGGTCGACTTTGTGGTGGGGGATAGGTGAAATTGCGAATTTTATAAGGGGCTTCCTTGCTTCAATCCAGATGTCTTTCCAAAAGCTAACTCGGTGGCTAGTACCAATTGTCTAGCGGATTCTAGTCAAGCATAAGTCCCAGATGTGGCTAAGGTGGTACCAAATGTGAGATCCATTTTCAGTGGGGAGGAATCTAGGGATGTCTTCAAGTGGTAGTTTATATTTGGCGTGAAGGACTTTGGCCCATAACTCTGATGGTTGGGAGATAATGCCCTAGGCAATTTTGTATAGTAAAGTTTCGTTTCATTTTTTCATATTGTTAAAACCCATACTCTTGATTTGGGGTTGCAAATTACATCCTATTTAATGAGGTGTAATTTCCTTTGAGTTCTGGAGCTTGCCCATAGGAAATTTCTTTAAGCTTGGTCCATTTTTACACACGTAGTCTCGGGGAAGCTTATGGTTGTGGATTATGTACTATATATTAGAATTGAGGCTAAAACTGACTTGCATAGAGTAGCTTGACCGACCAAAGCAATTTTATTTGAGCTCCAACCATTGATTTTATCCTCCATTTTTTGCAAGACATAAGCATAAGTCTTGGAAGTGACTCGGCCATGGATAAGAGGGACTCTAAGGTACTTTCCAAGGTTGCTTGAAAGTTGAACTCCTAGCTTATTGTTGAGAAAGTTTACTTCTTCCTGTGATACATTTGGTGAACAGTATAAGAGAGTTTTTTCTTTACTAATTTTTTGGTCAGAGTGCTTACAAAACTCCTCCAGTAGATTTAATGCAAAATCGATTTGCTTAGTTACGACTTCTATGAAAAGTATCATCATTTGCAAAAAAGAGATGGGTAATTGTTATGCTGTTAGTACCAAAAGAAAAAGGCACCCAATCACCTTTGTGATGGCCTGGGATAGTCATTCCATGTATAGTACAAAGGTGTAGGAGGACACTGGGTCTCCTTGGTGAACTCCCCTTTAGGGCTTGAAATAATCACTCTTCTGTCCGTTCCATAATACTCTCATAGAATATGAATGAAAACACTCCATCATTACTTTGTTTAAGAGTTCAGGTATTGCTGCATCTCTTAAAGAATCTTGTATAAAGTCTCAATTTTGTCATCATGATCGATTGACAAAATGTAAGATAAAAGAATTGGAAAGGATTTTACTTTTTTATTTACTGCAGATTTTTATAACTTCAATTAAGCACATATACGTTTATAACATTAAAACTGTACAAAAGTATAAAAGTAGTGAGATAGCTCAATAGGGTTTATGAAAGGCTTTATTTTAAATACCCAACTTCCTAAAATACCTTCTCTCACACCAAGCTACACCTTTTATGTTGTTTCAACACTAGATCATTTGCTCTTTAATATTCCAATTTCAAATTTCTTACACGACTATATAAGAATTAGATATGCCAAAATGTTTTGTTGCTCACATATATTGATAAAGAAACATAGGTATACTTAGTAAGCTTCAAAATATAAATTAACCCATTAAATGATCTTAAAGTAAGCCAACACATGACATCTAATTTCTATCATACAATAGGAGGTTATGAGAAGAAAAAATACCTATAATGTCAGTGACAACCAAGGAGCTTTTGTCAATAATCGATAAATTGGAGATAATATACTGATTGTTAAGAATTTACTCTATGGATATTCACGAACCAATTCACCTCTTAACTACACCATCAAAGTTGATTTTCATAAGGTGCTTGACAGTGTGCATTGGAGCTTCTTATGGCAGACGATGGAAGTTTTTGGTTTCCCAACTATATTCATTAATTGGATCAAGGAATGTGTCTCCAAAGTCTCCCACTCAGTCTTGATCAATGTCAATCCTTCAACCTATTTCCAAGCTAGGAAAGGACTGTGACAGGGGGATCTTATCTCCCCTTGCCTCTTCATCATGTACAAGGAGATGCTCAACACAATCATTTGGCATGAAGTGGAAAGAAACTCAACTTTTAAATATCATTTGAAATGTAAGAAGCTTGACTTAACTAATCTCTCCTTTCCAGACGATTTATTGAAAGATTACTCAAGGGATCATCAAGTTTATTGAAAGATTACTCAAGGATTTACTATGGAATCATAGGATGGGAACCAAACGTTGTGCTAAAGTTAAATGGTAAGAAATTTGCTTTCCAAAGGCCGAAGGAGGATTAAAATTTCCTTTTGTGAAACTCACTAATCATATCCTTATCTTGAAATGATTATGGTGGATTCTTGAAGACAACCAAATGCTATGGATACATTGGCTTCATTCCTATTTCCTTAAAGGAAGAAGTATCTAGGTAGTCTGTAAGACTAATAGCAATTCCTATTTTCTGAATCAGTTAATTCATTTGAGGAACCTGGTTCAGGATCAAGTATCTTACACTATTGGCAACGGGAAGCTCATATCTTTATAGTTTGATAATTGGAAAGGTCAAGGACCTTTATTCCAATCTCAACATTTATTTAGAGGGTGTTCCTTCCCTCTCCATATTACAATGGATTCCTTCATCAACGACTGCTGATGGAATTTTCCAAACAACTTTAGACATCTGAAACCTCATTATTTTCCCCCTCTCTCTAAGGATACATACATTTGGTATGGCAGGCCAACTCATAAATCGATAAACAAAGTCATTCGAGACTTACTAATGGTGAGGAAACCATAGGTTTTTTTGCGTATAATCATCTGGCATAAAATGATCTTACCGAGAACATCATTTCTATTATGGCTCACTATATAAAATCGGTTGAATACGGCTGATCGAATCAAGTATTTGAGCATCAATCCTCCATGCCCCTTTTGTCAACTTTAGGAAAAATCTAGAGCCCTTTATTTTTATGCATAAGGTAACTAATCAGGTACGCAGAGCCATTCTCATGCGTTGTGGTTACCTTATCCAAAAGAAGAACTTTTTGTTGTTAATCATTGCTTAGCAACCCAGCCAACCACCAAGATCTCATCCCATACAATAGTGATTAACATGTGTGTCCAATCTATATGAAAGAGAGAATGCCAGGCGATTTGAATCCAAGTCCAAGCCTATAGACAACCTTATCTTTGAAATTATGGACAATATCAAAGAACTCGTGGTGCTATGTAGCATTCCCACTAACAACAACATTCTCTACTATTTTTCACTCGATTATGTTTTGTTTGTTTAGCTAATTAGTATATGATATTTTCATGTTTTTAAGGGGTATCCCCTTAAACTTGTTGTAATCCCTTAACTGTCTTTTCCTATGAATGCATTTTATTCTTTTTTTTAAAAAAAAATAAGCACAATAACTTAAGTGTTATCCAATAATCCAAATGCATAAACTTCACTATTGAGTTTTCTTCTATAATTTCACTTTTCCAAACTAAAGGAACTAATAAGTAAATTATTATAGATAGATATAAATCATCTTTAACACAAATTAAATTACTAAATGTCTTAATAAAAATATGCAATACATCATGTGCAATCAATTAATAGTTGAATTTTTTATATCCAATCCACTTATCTTAGAATTAGTATATGACCATATCAAAATCTACACTCAACTAGTTAATATATCATCAAAATCACATGCCTAAATTTAAGTATATGAACATATCAAAATCTTGGTCATTCCCTGGAGATTCTCTCTTCCTATATTAAGTATTTATTAAATGGTTAAAAGATTTATATGTATGGCTTTTGTGGTCATGATTTCCAAGAAATACAAAATAAATTTATGTCTTAGTTGATATTTCTATTCATGTAAACTTAGCCTTAGATTTTTAAAAGGTTGGTGACTTCATATTAAGTTAAAGTGATGAAATAACAAAATAATTGACAACTCTTCCTTTAATCCAAATTAGAAGTCCTAAAATAATTGAATATATTATGAATAATATATAAACTTATAAACTCTTTTAATGATTTAATGAATTATTAAAAGTCAGTTAACACAATTAATCCCCAAATTACTCCTAATCTTGTTAAACCATAAGAAATATAGAGCTTTAATTAATTTAAATTGAATAGGTGCACATTGGTTTCAATCAAGTTGAGATATAACATTTTTAAATAATTGCTTAGAAACTAACAAGTTATAAACATTAATTAAATTGATTACAACATTATAAACATCAATTAAATTAGGTATATCAGTGTCTATAGTCTAACCTAATGGAAGTATTCCATTCAAAAATGGGAAAAATCACATGTTGACAAATTGGATGGATATTTTGGTAATTTAGACATATTTTTGTGGATGCTTCTGAATATGTATAGATAGATAAAACAATTACCTTTCCAAACTCTTCAACGACTTGAGGAATGGGGATTGGTGTCTATAACCAACAACAGTATAAGGAAGTGAAGCTAATAAAAGGAAGGAGGTGCATTAGAAGGAAGGAGGCACAATAGAAGGATGTAGAAAAAGAACGCAGCAACCAGTCAGTAGTAGAAGAACATAAAAGAGGAACGAAGGGCACATTAGAAGACGAATGCAATAATGAAGATTGAGATGTTTATAACATCATTTTAAACTATATCAATTCATAATGTAAAATGACACCATTTTTCACAGTGATAAATTGTCAAGTTTTGAGCCGGGCCAAGCTTAAGCCCAAGGTTTAAATTGAAAAAAAAGCCTAAGCCTTATAGGTTTAGGCTTGTTGACTTTGGGCTAAGCCCAGGCCTTGAGTCGAAAGTCTAAAATTGAAAAAAAGGCTCAAGCCTGATAGAGCCAAGCTTGTTAACTTTAGGCTAAGCCCTGGCCTTTATGCCAAGCCTAATTATGTTCCTTCCTTTGATATAAGCTTCCTGCCATGTTTCGCTTATGAAGGATTGCAATACTTCCTTTATCCTAGTAGCAAGAATTTTGGATATGAACTTATGTATTGTGTTCCAATAAGTTGTAGATCTAAAATTTGAAATAGTGATAGGATTAAAGAACTCCATAATAGCTTTGTTAAGTTGTTCTTTTATCCAATTCTAAGCCTTTTAAAGACGTAGGCTGTTAACCCATTTGATCTAGGAGATTTAATGGAATTAAGTCTCGTTAATGCATTTTCCACATCATATGATATAACAAGTTTGGTGAGTTCTTAAGTTCACTCTTCAGTTATAACTTAAAAGATCAAACAGTTGAGAACTTGCACTAAGGAGCAATAAGTTGGTTGTTGTGCTAATTGTTCTTTGAAAATAATTATGAACTTCCTACTTCTACTTGTTTTTCTCCTAAATCCTCTTTTGGTTCTCCCCAATCAGTCTAATATTTTGTTTATGTTTCTCCTAATTATGATAGCTTTAAAGAAGAAAGCAAGTTTTTGTCACCACTTTGTAACCATTGAATCCTATGTTTCTGCTTCACTAGTGAGCTATAAGCCTCAAAAGTTCTAATGTAGTTCCTTAGTGATGCATGCTCTTCTCCAATTTTGATTATATTCATTGAGTTCATATTCAATTTTTTTTGTACTTAGATAAGTCTGCTCATTGTTTCTTTTATGTTGAGGCATTTATAGCTAATAAATTTTTCATGTAATACCTTGAGTTCACTTTTTACCATCTAAAGTGTTATTACGCAAGTAAATTGTTCAATTCCTTTTCCATTCTTGCTTTCACAACTTCCTTGAAACCCTAAAGTTTTACAAGGTAATTTATATGTGACCCAACTGTTGAAAACATTTACAAAAGCGTGATCTAACAAAAGTGGGCCAAAAACAAAGAGATCAAAAAGCTTTAGGTCAAATCAAAGTCCTGTGCGGAAACTAAAGGAATCGAAAGCTTAAAGAGCCAAAGAAAATCGAAATGGCTCGGAATCAAAGAAAACAAAACGGTTCAAACAAACTGAAAGTCAAATTCTGACATCCGAAAACGCATACCTTAGAAAAACTAGCGTTGAAAACACAAGACACACTTAGTCTACGCAATTCCAGATCGGTATAAATTTTTTTCATCTTTTAAAACAATTCAATTTCCCATTTGGAATGCATCAATTCTATAACCTCAATTCATTTGATTCTTCACATTCATACATATCCCATAATTCATCTTTTAACAAATTCTTATTTTTCTTT
>JANIPM010000002.1:66472287-66484510 GCA_027478405.1 Erythroxylum cassinoides
CACCACCACCACCACCTCCGTCTCCCCCACCACCATCACCACCACCTCCGCCTCCATCTCCACCACCACCGTCACCACCACCTCCGCCTCCTCCACCACCATCACCACCACCTCCGCCTCCTCCTTCACCGCCTCCACCACCACCATCGCCGCCACCACCGCCACCTCCGCCAACTTATTGCGGAGACTTCACCTACTGTCCTAGTGATCAGACATGCTGTTGCCAGTTTGAGTTCTACGGCTTTTGTTTAGTCTACGAGTGCTGTCCGTACAAGAATGGTGTTTGCTGCCCCGGTACTGCACACTGCTGCCCCAGTGACTATCCCATATGCGGTGTCGTGGAAGGCATTAGCATATGCTACAAGGTAAATTAAAGAAGTGACAGGTCAAACTTGTTTCAGTTAGTTGGGATTAAGTACGGCATTCGTGTTGCGTTTACAAGTCAATGACAGGTCGATAGTACATATTCAAGTAGGGGTATTTTTCAGTTGATTAACGGTTTACATTCTTGTCACAGAACCAAGGAGATAACCTGGGAATAGCTGCAAGGAAGCGACACACGGCGAAGCACAACATTCCTTGGTCTAAGTTGGAGGAAAATGAGGGCATGTACCCGCAACTCGTGTGGTAGAGAAACCGACTTGCTGAAAACTGAAACGGCACATATGCACCCAAGCCTGTTGTTAATTAATATTAGCCTTAATTTCCATAGATGAAACATAATTAAATTATTCACTTTCAAAAGACTTTCTTTTTTGTTTCAGTTTCTCTTTCGCAGCCTTGTAATATGGAGTTGGTAAATAAGTATGGTGATCCGTGACTTCGCTTTGTCCCACATTCTTTTAGCAGACTAGCGTAGGAATCATTAGCTGAAACAACACTCAGTATTCTCCTCTGTAGCTCAGGGATCCTCTTCCAGGATTTTTTCTGTATACATATGTATATATTCTAATTTCTGAAAGCATTTTCAATCGTGGGGTCAGAATTTCTTTGAGCTTATAATTATGCTAGTAGCATAAACCAGTCAGAACAATCCAACTAGAAGCTGGATGAACTGATGATTCTATCTAGCTGAAGTCAAATCTGGGGAGGGACCACCACTTTTGAATTTTGTCTTAATTTCGCATGTCTCGGTGTAGTGGAGGACCTACCTGAGTCCATGGAAGTGTACTAAACGGAAGAGGCCTGTCAATTTAAACCTCAAATGGCTGGTTGTAACAAACAAGCTGTGATCGCCGGCCCTATGCAGCAACTACATACCAATTTCAAACAAATGCTTTCAACTTTTGAGTGAATCAACCAGTGGCTGATTTAATCATTCTTGTTCAGCTCTAAACCCTTGTTATACAATTGACTTTTGGGGACTAGATAAAGCTTCCCTTCCATTAAAAAGCCTTGGGCATGCTCAAAACCTTTTCCTTAACAGTGAAAGTGGAATTCAAAACAAAAGTAGCTTGACTTGGTTTCTTTATCACCTTTGCCTTAACAGTGGAAGTGGGATTCAAAACAAAAGTAGCTTGACTTGGTTAAAAGCAACTCAGGATCCATACAAAATGGTAGAAGGAAACAAATTAAGCTACTTTTTGTACCCGAGTAACTTCAGGATTGTGATGCATGTGGTTGCATTGAATGCAACTACAAAGTCCAATTATGAGTGCCTGAATGTGTCCCCACCGTAGCCAAAGATTGAAGGCAATTGTTGGAGGGATCCTATAACGTGTTACTTGGAGCTTGTTGAATAGGATTAACTGAAAGACATTTCCACCAAATTTCTACTTCGTTGACGTTAAAATGAATCTTGTTCTACGGGAAAGAATAAAATGCTTTAAGTGGCAAAGAATTTTCAATGCCGCGTGTATTGAAAGGAAAAGAACAACAAAAAGCTTATCACTGTGTCAATTGCTTTCTTTATTTTCACTCAATCCCAGATTTCTCGCCACTACTTTAGGGCGCCCCACATCGGCTACTTAACACTAATCTCTCCGTCACTCACTGTCTTACTTGCCCATTTTTTCTTTCCTTACTTTTATCAGTCTTTTATTGTGATTCAGATGACTTTCTCGATTGAGCATCCTGCTGCGTTAGACTGTTGAGGTAAGTTCTGCACATGTCTCATTCAGGTTGAGCTTGACATGGTTACCGCTTTCTGTCCCTCCTCTCCTCTGCAGAATATTTGATCAGTAGTTTGAGTACAAAGTGTTTTGACTGAATGGTGTTAGAATTGTCGAAATGGCTGGTTTCATGGTCTCTTTAACAGAACCTATGATCTTTGATAATGTAAATAAGTCGCCAGTAGAGAAAGAGGTAAAGTTTAGAGAACAAAAGTTCATCTTGTCGATGAAAAGCGCAGCTTGGTCTTGACCATAATGTGGAATGTGGATTGGATAAGTTGGATGATTATGACTGGTTTTTGATGCATATTTTGTTTTGCTTCTGAGAAATTGAAGTGACAGTAAATGATGGTAAATATTTTTGTTTGTATTTTTTGCATTTTATTTATGCTCCCATATTAGACAACTTGTTGAATTTAGATTCATTTCATCAGAGAATCTCATATCTAAATGGTCCAGATTTTGTGTATATAATTATAATATACTACTTTCATATGGCCCGTTACAGAGCACAAACATCTTTATGTCCATGTCTCCCTTTCCCTGATCCACCCGCACTTGAGATGACAATTAATGGCATAAATGTCGTCTTCTCCTTTTGAATTTTTCCAGGTCTGTTTTCCTTTTGTTCACCACAAGTCTTTTATGCAATAACTAATTTTTCAGAGATATAATCTGGAAAGGCTTGTATGTGCAGGAGAGGTGATATGATATAATTCTTTTTTAAATTTAAAGAAGAAGAGTAATGGCTGAAAGGAAATTGAATTTCAGTGCGCCACTTCTGTCAGTGAGGCGATTTTCTACTGCTACAAAAGCTTCTGATGGAGAGGAAAAAAAGAAAATTGATAATCTTCATGTCAATAGACGTGGTTCTCTTCCTTTCCACAGACGTGAAGTGCATTTGGATCAAGTAACAGAACCTGTTGCTGTTCCTTTTCAATGGGAACAAATCCCAGGCAGACCAAAACATGGTACTATACCTGAGTATCAAGTTTTTGAGCAGGCCTCTGCAAGTCAAAAATTTCCTCCAGGAAAAGGTTCAGGTGAAAATTTTGAAGATCAAAATGAATTCAATGACAAGATTGGTGAATTGGATTTCTCGAAAGAGGGAGTGCATGAGCAAGCACTCCTGGAGTCAAGAGATAATTATGGTGATGTTTACTCTGATGCTCACGACACTATTTCTCCAACAGATTCATTCTCCATGAACTGCAGTGCAATTGCTCTGAGTGGATATGACGGTGTGTCTGTGAAGCCATCGGGATCATTCTCTACAGATCCACTAACTCGAGATTTCATGATGAGTCGCTTCCTGCCTGCAGCCAAGGCAATGGCTTTAGAGCCACCTCATTATGCTTCAAGAAAGCAATCTACAGCAATTGTACAAGCAGAGGCTGTTGCAGTGCCCCGACAAAGCACTAAGGTAGTTAATGTCACAAAAGCACCTCAGACTATTCCAAAGGGGTCTTCTATTATTCCATGTCACGTTCTGGACGTAGAAGAAGAAGAAGAAGAAGAAAGTGATGATGACTATGATCATTATAGCACGTCCCACAGCATAGCAACCAAAGGTTGTGGCTTGTTACCTCGCTTGTGCTTCAAGAATCCCTTGTCCATCTTGAACCCTCTTTCAGGACTTAAAGTGAGGACCCAGGGTTCCATGGCTCACATCCATAATGCTGTCAAACCAAAGAAAGCATCTTCAACTAAAACTCAGAGTCAAAACTTGAAGAAGGTTAGAAAAGATTCTCTGTTTAAAGAAAAAAAAAAATCTTTCCCCTTTTTAATATTTTTTCCAGCCAATCTTCTTATCATAAATGGAGGTTTGCATTTGATGCCAACTAATGCAAATCGGATTTTTTTTAATGGTTATCAGCATACAGGGGATGTTGAAAAACCAAATAGTCGAGCTCAATCACCCAGGCTGTCCTCAGTTTTGAATAAGCTAAGTTTCGGATCGAATCGTTTTTCTTTTGGAGGTGACCACCAAGAAGTTGGTAGAACATCTCCATTCAGGCGTGCAGGGGCCACATCTTCTTTCGGAAGAGACCACCAAGAAATTGGTAGAACATCTCCATTCAGGCGTTCAGCGGCCACATCTCCTTATCGGAGTCAAACGCACCAATCTCCCTGTCGTGGAAAGGGATTTCCAGGCACTACAAGAGAAGCTGAAAGTTTCAAAGCCAATAAGATGAACTCGTATTGCAAGAGCAGTAGTAAATCTCAGGAACTGTTTAGTCATCGTGGCACTACAGGAGGGTCTCGCCCATTGAGCCCAACTGTTGAGAAGACTGTACATATGGATACTGAAACTAAAGTGAGTTCCAAATCAGGTCCCTTAGGTTTCAATGGGTATTCAGACTCTGTCTTGAAGTACTACAAGACGATGTCCAAAAGCAGAGAAATGAGAAAGGCTGCTCCAACAGATTCTTGTTTTGAAGATGCAAAATTTATGAAGGTTCCAAAACAAGACGCCAAACTGGAAAATAAAAGCTTGGGTGACATTGAGGATGAGTTATGTAAGGATGCTAAGGCCTTGGTGTGCATAACTTCAATTGGTGCTGAAAAGGATCAGATTCATAGAGAAGATGATCCAGGAAATGTAAAAAACAGCTTGTCCTCTCTAGCGCCAACTTTGCCCAAAACACCGTCAGAGTCTTGGCTTTGGCGTACCTTGCCTTCGATTTCCACGCAACATTCATTTTCGCATCCATACCGTGGCACTAGTGTTCAGAGCAAGTGGCAGGGCCAGGATTCTGTGACACCACCCCCTACAAATTCCAAATGGGAGACAATTGTAAAATCATCATACTCACATCATGATCATGTACGCTACTCTGAGGTATTGCCTTTATTCTTGACTGCTATTATGTAACCGAGATTCATGTGAAGATATTGAAGAAATCACTCTTTCTGCTTTGACAGGAATTAGTTCCTCACTCTACCCAGCAATCAAAGAGCTAGTGGTAAAACAGCCTCACTGGATTCATTAGGCTAAAGTCAGTCAACGTAGGATTAAAGGTGCTAAACGTCTTCCAGTATATACATATAAATATTTGTCAACTTGTTCATAAGTTGACGGTGAAAACTAAAAGTATGTCCTGGTTAAAGTCTGCCTGTAACTTGCAGTAATACAGGGCTAAGGCAACATGTACAAGGAGCAATCTGGTTTTGATTTCGTGTCAGATTCACTTGTACTCTGGGAATCAATTAGCTTAGTTTGGCAGTGAAATGGAAACGCTCATACATCTGAGAGTTGTGAGTATAGCAAAGAATACTTGGTTTTCTACGGTTTGGCGGTGACTCTTGGCATTGAAAACTCTCGAGTCTGTTTTTGTTGTTTTTCTAATGCTGAAGCGTGATAGAAGTGAAGGGAAAAAAAGCTGTTTTTTGTTGTAGAACACACACCTTTGTTGACAGCAACAAAGCTTATTATATAAAGTTGAAACATAACAGAAAATTTTATTTATTTGTTAACTATCACAAAAATATCTCAAAACTTATTCTTAAAATTAAGCACTGAATATTATAATCAAATTTACCTAAGACCTAATCAGTTTGACGATTTACTTCATAATAACCTACAAACCTAATAAATTTTTCAACAAACTCCTCCTTACATTAGGAGTTACAGAGCTTTAATGTCAAAATAATTCATCCTTTTGATGTTGCTCCGTTACTGCTTTTGTGTCTTCATTTTGTGATTTGCAAATCTTCTCCATATGCTCAATTTCTCCACATTTTCTGCATTTGATATCAAGCCTCCATCAACATTTTCTTTGTGGGTGATTTGTTTTTTTTCAATGTGGGCATGGTGGATATGAATCATTATTGTTCTGTTGTTGTTGTCGATCTTGTTGAAACTCTTGTTTTTGTCTCCTCCTGAAATTTTTTCTTTTGCTAGCAGAGCACCTTCAATGATTCCTTCTTCTCTCATTATTCTCCTTTGTTCTTGTGCCTATAGTGCATTTACTAATTCTGCCAAAAATATGCTTGATAGATCCTTAGCTTCTTCTAATGTAGAAATTTTAAATTCATACTTTTCAGGTAAAGTTACAAGAACTTTTTGCATTATTTGTTCCTCAGAAAAATCCTTACCTAATAACCTCACTTTATGTACTATGCCGAGCAATTTGTCGGAGTATTCTTTAATGGTTTCTAACTCTTTCACCTTCAGCATTTCAAATTCTCTAATCAAATTGAGCACTTGCATGCTCTTTGCTCTTTCATTGCCTTGGTATTCCTTTTTGAGGTTATCCCATATATCCTTTGCCAACTCTAGATTCATAATTCTTGTAAATATATGATGTTTGAAATAGCATAAAACAAGCAGGCTTTGGCGTTAAACTTCCTATTTTTCCTTTCTTTGTGCATCTTGATTTAAGTCATTGTAGCATTTGTTGGCAATGGAGGTACTTCATAGGATTCCTCCACAGCTTCCCAAACATTCATAATATCAAGATGAGCTTTCATTCGAACATCCTAAACTTAATAGTTTTTACCATCAAAAATTAGTGGTGCACTTTGAGACAGTTGTGTTTCAATCTCGATCTCTATTGCTTAAAGATGATTGTAATTCTTGTTGTAATTCTGGGTTATAAATCACATTTGTATTTTGGTTTTGCTCATCTCACATGGCCCTCAAGACAAATTCCCTGATACCATGTTATTTTTCTAAAGCTGAAGCATAATACGTGAATAGAAGTGACGGAAAAAGAAGATGTTTTTGATGTAGAACACATACCTTTATTGACAGCAGCAAAGCTCATTATATAGAGCTAAAATGTAACAGAAAATCTTATTTATTTGCTAACTATCACAAGAATATCTCTAAACTGATTTGTAAAATCAAGCACTAAATATCATAATCAAATTTGCCTAAGACCTAGTCAGGTTGACCATTTATTTCATAATAATATGCAAGTCTAAGAAATTTTCCAACAGCTTTTTTAACCCGATAGCTGAGTAGGGGATCCTAGGGAATATTTAAGTGTTCTAATATTCTTTGCCTTGAAAATATTTCAGAATACCATTGCTTTATATATGGGGTATGTCTTGAATCAGTATTACTATTGCTTCATTTTATAGCATAATGATTGACTTAAAATTAAGAAATTTACGTTCAGTTCATGCATTTTGTTACATGATTTCCTCTCATGCAAGAAAAATAAGGCTCTTCTTCTTCTTCTTCTTCTTCTTCTATCCTACGTTAATTGTTTTGAACCGGTAAAGGTGCACTAAGACACTATATATATAGATCATTCTATTTCACTACTACCTTTTTCTTATATAGTTCTTTTTTCTTTTTTCTTTTCTGATATTATTTCTATCCAATTACTATTTTCCAATAGTTTTTCAATGAGAAGTTTTGAGAGGGCCCGGAGAGAAATTAGACCAGATATAAGTGAGCACATATACAATTAGGATTTCATATCTTAACTCAAAACTTTAAGACAATGGGTTATAAGTCCTATTTATATATATAACTGACTTCATCTTTATGTCTCTTTTCGATGTAGCATTACTTCACTTATGAATTCCAATATCTCCCCCTCACAAGTGGATCAATCCATATCGAACTAGCTCCCCCCTTAACCCATAGATCATGTGAAGTCATTTAAGTCACTCTAACCCAAATATATGAATCTCTATTCATCGAACCTTGCCAACTTAGCTCTAATACTAATGAAGGGTTTTGAGGGTGCTTGGGTAGAAATTAGGTCTGGTTCTAATTGAATCCACATACAACTAGGAGATCTATCTCAACCAAAAACCTTAAGACAATAAGTTATGAGTCCTATCTTTGTATATAGCTTACTTTATCCTTATGTCTCTTTCTGATGTGGGATTACTCCACTTGTAAATTTCCAACATCTTCCCATCACAAGTGGATCCATCCATATTGAACTAATTCCCCTTGAACACATGGCTCATGTTTAGTATTAGGCCTTAGAGAGATATTATCAAGAGTAACCTCTTTTGACTTAATCTGCTAACTAATGGATTCTTTTTGTGACGATCCCAAATGGGCACATGACCTACACGCGGGACTGAGGTTTGAAACCCCAAATCACACGTCAGCCTACTAGTGACAAAATAAATTCAAATCCTAAGAGCACAGCAAGTTCATACAATATAATAACAATAGTTCGCCTCAGAGATAAGTTTTGCAACTCATGAAATTATGTCACTACGGATGCTACAATACAATATAAATGAAAATAAAGAACATACGCAAACTAAGGTAAGCCATAGCGGACACATCACAAGAGTCACTACTGTGAAGTTGGTGGTAGCCGACCTTAAAAAAATAAAGTTGAGGGGAGTCAGACCTCGTTGAGTAAGCTCACACCGTTCTATAATACCTAACGCTATGCACACAATCATGCATGAATATCAAAATACATTTAATCACATCAACAACACAAATAAATTGTGGAGGAGAATACCTATAAGACCCTAATCTCCAAGGGTAAGCCCTTACAACTCTAAACCTCGAATAACTGCGGGGAACGATGCATCACCAACGGCCCAGCCACGCTCCTATACTCATGTAGCCGTAAGGCTCTCTTAATCTAAAGGGGTTGTAGGGAGTCAAGTATCACCAATAGACTAGTCCTCGCTCAAAGCGTCCAAAGTCATAAGAATCACAAATAAGGGTTCGATCGAGAGCCAAGCATCAACTAGGATCGGCCTATAACATATCTCAGTATTATAAACAAAATAACTCTCATAATCATAACCAATGTGAATCTGGTCCTGATGCATACCCATTAGATGGCACGTCCTACAGATCTTTTCTTCCCAACAATTGAACATAACAATACATAACAAATTATTAAGCATATAATTTATTAAGTAAACATTCAGTTATGCAATGACTAATGCATGTATGCAATACCCAACCCAACGCATCCACTCAGTTAATTCAATATAAAGGCTTATACTAAAGCAAATACGTATTACTGTATATATGCGTTCGCTATATAAATATATAAGTATCGATCGTTATATATATACACATACATATAAATGTGATTATGTATTACTACATAATATCATCTATACCAACATTGAACAATATTCATTTGCTAGTACGACTACAGTAACAATAAGTCGGCATGAACTTACCTGGTAACTGAACTTGTTTGTCTGAACCTTTCGATGGAGTCCTGCTCCTTCTATACTTAGTAAATTGTAAAAAAATATCTCAATCAATACTAATTAGGAGTTATTGGACTCAAATAACAATTTAGGTATCATCCGAATTGCTTAAGCAGTCCATTTATGAAATTCAGAAATTTCTCATATTCTCACCTAAACGTTCCCTTATTTTTAATTCACAAACCAATGAAAATCTTGCAATGGTTCTTTAGAGAAAAATGATCAATATAATTTTTAAATTTTTTAGAAATTTTTCACAAAAGTGACCAAAATCGTTACTGGAATAGTACCTTTAGCAATCGCTCTGGTTACCGGAGTATTCTATCTGATCATAAAAAAAATTTTAGTCTTAGAATTCAACGACTTTTATACCAAATGAAATCTCTTAATGAGTAGAACAACTTTCTCCAAAGCAACATACTCAGATTCTCAACAAATTTAAACGAATTAAAGAAAAACGAACTGAAACCCTAACCTCTTTTTTCATCAATCGGCAGCAATCCAATGGTGGCTAGTGACTAGACCATAGGGCTTTTGTTCTTGACGTCGAGATGAGTCGAATGGTGGTGGTGGTGACGGGCTTGTCTAGAGGAAGAGATTGGTATATAATACTAATCGGTTTGAATCACCGGTGGTTAAGAATGGTTAGAGAGATGGAATTCATGAGTAGTAACTTTTGGGAGGGTTAAAATGAAAATATGAGAAAATGGAGAAAAGAAGAAATTGTCTCTTATATATATAGCACACGGGATGTTACATTCTCTCTCCCTTATAAAAAAACTCGTCCTCAAATTTTATAATAAGGTTTATTAAGAAAAAAAATATGGATACAGTTATCTCATATCTTGCTCTATCTCCCAAGTAGCTTCTTCAATGCGACCATTCCTCCACATCACCTTAACCATGGGAATTTGTTTTGATCAAAGTTGTCGCATCTGCGAATCCACGATAGTCGCTACCTCCTCTTCATAGGTTAAGTTCTCACTCACTTCCATGCTTTGTGGTTGAAGTACATAGGAAGGGTCAAGAATGTACTTGCGAAACATAGAAATATGGAATACTAAACGGACTTGGGGCATGCCTAGAGGTAATGCCAATCGGTATGCCACATTTCTAACCCTCTCAGTTTACCTTGGAGCCAATTTTACTCTCTTTCCAAACCTTATCACACCCTTCATTAGAGATACTTTAAGGAATGCAAAATCTCTGACTTGAAACTCCACTTCCTTACACTTCAAATCAGCATAACTCTTTTATCTACCGACAGTCATCTCTAGCCTTTGCTTGATTAATGGGAGCTTCTCTGATGTGATCTTAATTAATTATGAGCCCTTTAATTGCCTCTCACCTACCTCCTCCCAACACATCCATGACCTACATTTTCATCCATACAATGTCCCGTATAGTGTCATCCCAATACTACTGTGGTGGTTATTATTGTAAGCAAATTCAATCAAAGGCAAGTGTCAATCCTAACCACCGTCAAAATATATCACACACATACTTAACATATCCTCTAAGGTCTGAATTGTCATTTCAAACTTTCCATTAGTCTGAGGATGAAATATCGTACTAAAATTCAATCTAGTACCTAATGCCTTATGTAATTTTTCCCAAAATAGAGTTGTGAATTACGATCCCCAGTCTGTAACTATCGATACAGGTACTTCATGGAGACATACTATCCAATCAATATAAACTTGAGTAAGCTTGGACACTAAATAAGTAGTCTTCACAGGTAGAAAAAGTGTTAATTTCGTCAGTCTATCTACAATCATCCATATTGAATCACATCGAGTTCTTGTATATGGTACGCTAACCACAAAATCTATTGTGATCATCTCCCATTTCCATTCAAGAATCGGTAGTGGTTGTAGCTTACCTTCAGGCTTCTAATGCTTAGCTTTTATTTGTTGAAACATTAAGCATTTAGAAACATATTCAGCCACATCTTTCTTTATATCATCCCACCAATACATGTCTCTAATATTAGTGTATATTTTGGTAAAACGTGGATGCATATTGTATGCAGTATAGTGCGCTTCCTCTAGAATCTCCTCTTTCAAGTTTTCTATACTTGGAACACATAGTCTCCCATTCATTTTGAGGATGCCTTCTTTATTGATTTCAAAATATGCACGTCATCCTTCCTGAGCGTCATAAATAAGATGTTGAAATTTATGATCTTGAGCTTGGGCAATCCTAATCTTATCCAGTAATACTGGCTGCACCCCAATGCTGGCCAGTAATATTTTTGCATCTAAAAACTGAAATTAAGTGCCTCGATCCATCAAATCATGCAACTCCTTGGTTAAAGCTCTCCTCTGTATTACGATATGAGCCAAATTATCTGAGGATTTCCTACTTAAAGCATCTACCATGACATTTACCTTCCCTAGATGATACTGGATCGTATAGTCGTAATCTTTTAGTAATTCCATCTACCTTCTTTGCCTCAGATTTAGATCTTTTTGAAATATATACTTTAGACTCTTGTGTTCCGTAAAAATCTCACTTGTCTTACCATATAGGTAATGTCGCCAAATTTTTAAAGTAAAGATTACTGCTGCCATCTCTAAATCATACGTAGGATAATTCTGTTCGTATTTCTTCAGTTGCCTAGAAACATAAGCAATCACCCTACCATTTTGCATCAATACACACCCAAGACTAACTCTCGAAGCATCACAGTACAATTAAAATCCTTTACCTTCCGTTGGTAAAGCTAATATTAGAGCTGAAGTTAAACACTTCTTCAGTCTTTTGCGTCAATCGGTTCAATGGGGCTTCTATCTTAGAAAATTTTGAACAAATATTCGATAGTAACCTGCTAACCGGAGAAAACTTCGTAACTTTTTCATAGTCCTAGGTTGTTCCTAATTGATCACAGCTTCTACCTTCTTCAGGTCCACTTATATTTTGCCTTGAGATATCACGAGTCCTAAGAA
>JANIPM010000002.1:66509585-66522420 GCA_027478405.1 Erythroxylum cassinoides
TTCCCTACAGCTATCGGATTAAGATGTTATTTGGGTGGTTTAAAAGAGGATTTCAAGATATATAACTTTTGTGAAGACCTTGAAGACAAATTCTATCTTCTGAAGGGTCAAAAATGGAGCAGACAATAGGATCAGATGAAACCAAATTAAAAAGTAGATGAATTGAAAAGGCAGATGAATGGGGAAAATTGCCATAACTTTTCCTACAAATAACATATTAGTTTTTTATTTGGATTGTTAGAAAGAGGACTTCAAGATCTATAACTTTGATGAAGACCTTGAGGACGAATTTTATTTTCTGAAGGGTCAAAAATTGACCAGAAGAATGGTACATAGAAGAAGAAGTTTCAGTCAACAATAGAATAAACAAAAAATAGTAGATATGACGTCATCACAGATGATACTTTTTTACAGACGATATGACGTCATCACAGAAGATATGACGTCATCACAAATGATACATTTTTATAGACAATATGAATTTATCATAGACGATATGACGTCATCACAGATGATACGTTTTTACAGACGATATGACGTCATCATAAACAATATGATGTCATCACAGACAATACGTTTTTACAGACGATATGACGTCATCGTAGATGATATGACATCATTACAGACGATATGAATTTACTCTTGAATATCTTCTCTTATAAGGACCATAACTTTCAACTTAGATGCCCAAAAATTTCATACTATATACAGTTGGAATGATAAAAGAAATATCTACAACTTTCTAGAAGACAACTTTGTCTAAATCTATCCAGATCAATCTAGAATTTCTACTGAAGTCAGAGCACAAACTTTACATTCATCTTCTAATGTACTACACCCAATTCTCAACTTCATGACATTTTTTTAGATTCTTAAAGATAGAATTTGAATTCCATGTCTTCATAAGAAATGTAGTCATATGTTGCTAGTTTAATCTAAATTAAGAATCATCTCATTTAGATAACTAGAGAAAAAGTTGTGGTTAAAAGACTAAAATATACTTGGTAAACATTTTCCATATCAACTACCAATTTTGTTTCCAAATCTTTTTTTATCACTACTCATACCAAGATCACTCTTTCTACTCCCTTTACTTCTCATTTTCAATAAAATCACATTTAAAATAAATTATACCCGAAGTTATCAATGAATGCATGTATACTTATTTTTATGTGCAAAGATTCAATATTTATATGCATATATGTTAACATTATGCATGAGCAAGAAAATGCATTCCCTTAATCTCTCTTTGAGCTCACATGTACCGAATTTTTGGGTTCTAACCCTTAGTATGGGAGCGGGATGTTACACTAGTTATTCTTCCTCAGCTCATCTGAATGAATCTCTGGGGCATAATGACTCAAGCGAGTAAAGTCTGTGGTGTACTTGCCTACTGTCTTATCTCTACGGTGTAGGTTCAAAAACTTTAATCTGAGCGTCTCACTAGTTGCAAAGGAGAGGAAGTAGTCCATAAATCTCTCTCTAAACTACTACCAAGTCATTTTACCTAAGTATAGAGGGATATGATTTCGGTACCAATCCTTGACCATCCCTTGCAAAGACATCTCTAGCAACTCCACTAGCTATGTATCAGAAAAATGTAGTGTTCTACCTCACATCTCAACCTCATCAAGAAAATTAATAACCTTCCAAGGATTAGTTTCGTCGAACTCTATTAGATGAAACCTGGCATATGCCATAGATAAATGCATATCCGACCTCTCATATTTTGGGACTGCCACTGGGAGAGCTGGTTGCTACTATTGTTACTGCATCATCATCATTGAGTCTCGAAACATAGCATTATTAGCCTTTATTCCTACTATGAATGTCTGCATATCAAATGCAGGTGCTTTAGGAACTCCTTATGACACCTTTGGCACCTCGATAGGGACCTCTCGTGTCCGAGCTATTCTGCACCTACCACACTTTCCAGCTGAAGCAGTAGGGGCAGATGTCTCATCCTGAGCTAAGGCTTCATTATGACTCTTTTGGTCAAGTCGAGAGAAAAATCAAGAACGTCTATTCATACTGAAATTGAAAGCAAGAGAATGGTCAGTACCACCAGTGAGAATATGAACGTATTTTGTAAGAGGTTACTTTAAAAAGAAGTGGATTCCTATGTGCCTATAGTGACAAACAAAAGAACATCCTAGGTCGTGAATCCGTAACCTAGGCTCTAATACCAACTTTATCACGACCCAAAACGGGTGCATGATCGGCATGTGAGAACGAGATTCGAAACCCTATATCACACGTAAGCCCACCACTTTCAAACCCTAAGAACGCAACAAGTTAATACAATACAATAATAATAATGCGTGTTAGAAAGAAGTTTTACAACTTATGAAATCATGTCACTACAGATGCTACAATACAACATAAATGAAAATAAAGAAAGAGCATACATAAACGTAGGTAAGCCATAGTGGACACGTCATGGGAGTCACTGTTGCGAAGCTGTTAGTAGCTAACCTGAAAAAAATAAAGTTGAGAGGAGTCAGACCTCGTTGACTAAGCTCACATTGTCTTATGATATCTAATGCTATACGCACAGTCATGTATGAATATCAAAATACATCCAATCACATCAACAACACAAATAAATTATGGGGGAGAATATCTGTGGGACCCTAATCTCCAAGGGTAAACCCTCACAGCTCTAAACCTCAAATGACTGCGGGGAGCTATGCATCACCAACGGCCCAGCCATGCTCCTACACTCATGTAGCAGTAGGGCTCTCTTAATCCAATAAGGTTGTGGGGAGCCAAGCATAACCAACAGACCAGCCATCGCTGAAAGCGTCCAAAGTCATAAACATCACAAATAAGGGTCCAATTGGGAGCCAAGCATCAACTAGGATCAGCCTATAACATATCTCAATATCATAAACAAAACAATTCTCATAATCATAACCAGTGCGCATCTGGTCCTGATGCATGCCTATCAGGTGGCATGTCCTACAAATCTTTTCTTCTCCACAATCGAACATAGTAATACATATCAAATTATTAATCATGCAATTTATCAAGTAAACATTCAGTTATGCAATGACTAATGCAAGCATGCAATACCTAACCCAAAGCATCCATTCAATTAATTCAATATAAAGGCTTATACTAAAGCAGATACACATTACTGTATATACGCGTTCGCTATATAAACACATGCATATGAATGTGGTTATGTATTGCTATATACTATCATCTATACCAACATTGAACAATATTCATTTGCTAGTACAACTACGATAACAGTAAGTTGGTATAAACTTATTAGTAACCAAACTTGTATGTCCGCAGCCTTCCAATGGGGGTACCGCTCCTGCTATACCTAGTAAATCGAAAGAAAATATCTCAATAAGTGCTAATTACGAGTTATTAGACTTAAATAACAATTTAGGTATCATCTGAATTGCCTAAGCAGTCCATTTATGAAATTTAGAAATTTCTCCTATTCTTGCCTAAACGTTCCGTTATTTTTAATTTGCAAATTGTTAAAAATGTCACTATGATTCTTTAGAAAAAACTTATCAGTATAATTTTTAGAAAATTTTTCACAAAAGTGATCAAAATGGTCTCCAGAACAGTTCCTCCAGCAACTGGAATACTCCTCTGGCCACCAGAATATTCTCTCTGATCACCAAAAAATCTTTAGTCTCAGAATTCAACAATTTTTATATCAAATGAAAGCTCTTGATGAGTATAAAAACTTTCTCTAAAACAACACACTCAGATTCTCAACAGATTTAAACAAATTGAAGAAAAACAAGCTAAAACTCTAACCTCTTTTTTTTGTCTTCAATCAGAGGTGATCTAGGCGGCGGCTACTGACGAGACCATGAGGCTTTTTTTCTTGACGTTGAGACGAGTCAAATGGTGGTGGTGGTGATCAGCAAAAGTCATCGAAAGTGACAGATCGACGATTAGCATTTTTTGTTGATTTTTCTCCTTCATTTTTTCGATGATTTTGCTGACGATGGTGGCTAAAATAGGTATGGTTGTGATGGGCTCGTTGAGAGGAAGAAATTAGTATATAACACTAAACAATTTGAGTCAACGACGGTGAAGAATGGTTAGAGAGAGGGAACTTATGAATAGTAACTTTTGGGAGGGTTAAAATGAAATTATGAGAAAATGGAGAAAAGAAAATGTTGTCTCTTATATATATATATATAGCACATAGGATGTTACACTTTTATATGGGAAGAAGAGCCTGTGGAAGATACATCTTCAACTATCTTAGTCTTGTTGACTAGGCTAAAAGGTTTTTGTTCTGAATAATTATAATGGTTTATCTTAACTTACCATATATGGCAAAATGAAAAATGTACCTCTGCAACTTCCATTGGCATCGAGTTGAAATTTGCAATATCTAATCAATCTTTGATTTACTCCTGACAAGTATCGACATCTTCGAGCATCTGTTCCAATAAATTAAATATATCTTTTTTTAGGTTGACTATCTCTAGTTAAAACAATAGCAAAAACATTATTATTAGATTAATAATCTCAATATCAAAGGTATATTATGCTAATAACGTTTGCTATTTAATATAAATTTTATATTCAAGTTTAAAAGGTAAATTATTTTGAATAAAAGCCTTAACTTGGAAATTATCAATTCTTAACAAAAATCTTTTAGGCAATAAAAAATAATAAAATTTTTTATAGCTTTTTACTACCACTAATAATTCCTTTTCATTTATATGATATCTTTGATGAGCATTTATAAACGTTTACAAAATATAATTGCAAAGAGACTCGTTCATCTTAATGTTAGAATGATTGTAATTTAAAATTTTTAATACTCCACTCCGTACACGGTCAAAAGCATCAATTTCAAGAACTACATCATCATAATCGGATGGTAAAGAAAGTTTTGGTAGTGTAGTACACAAGATCTTAAGTTTCTTTACCTTTTAGCTCAAATAGGGTAAAAGTTCACATCTTTAATTTTTTTTAAAAAGCATTTCAAAAGTTTTCTTATCTTGGCTACATTTTGAATAAAATATGAGACCTAGTTTAATACTCTTAAAAACTTTGAACTTGCTTTTTATTTATTAACTTATTAGGAATTTGTGAGATGCTTTTGAGGATAAGAGGTTGAATTTTAACTCTTCTACCATCTATTTCCACATTAAGGAATTCCATTTCAGTTTGACTTATCTTAACTTTTTCCTCAAAAAGAGCTAAACCATATTGTTCACCTAAATTTGCAAATTTATTGAGATTTATAATATGTTGAGTAATATTATTACTAGCTATTAAAATATCATTCACTTAAACATATATGAAATTATGATATTTGAAGATATCCATTTTCCTTTGAAATATTTGTGGGTCATTTTTTAAACTAAAAGGTGTTACTAACCGTTAGTAATAGCCTTGTGGAGTAGAGAAAGTAGTATATTAAATGCTATTTTTATTCATTTTTATCAACTAAAATTCACTTTTATAATCAAATTTAGAGAATATTTTTTCCCTCTTGTCAAGTCTATTAATGTTTCTTTATCAGGTAAAAAGTATCCATCAAATATTATATTATCATTTAATTTTGTATAATTTACTATGATTCTAACTTTATTTCTAGTCAGCTCTATATAGTTTCATACCATAAAAGCTAAGAAAGAAAGAGGGGATTTATTAGGTATAATTATCTTTAAGTTTTCTAGTTTAAGAAGTTTTTTTCTCAGTTCTTGTTGATCTTTTAAATTATATCTCGTAGCAATAACTTGAATAATTTTTTTGTTTATTTATCATTTCTAGGTTTTCCTCTTCTCTATTTTTATCCCAAAATTGTTATGGGTTATCAGAATATTTCATTATACTAATTCTAGTCCATCTTTGATAGTTTTTATCTATTGGTACTTATTCTCTATAATATTTTGTGTTTTTAATAAAGGTTTTTCTTTTTAAATGACTAATTTTTCTTTATACCATGATAGGTTGTGTGAGGTTTAAAAGGGATTGGTGTAGAATGAGCATAGGTCATTTTTAAATCTATTAACTATGATCTAATGACCACAAGGAGTTTTGAAATATAGCTTTTTTAATAATATCAAATAATATTTTATGAAATAATCATAGAAAATTATTTCCTAAAAGAATATCAGATCCGATCTTGTAAAAGTAAAATGGTGAACATTTTATTAAAAATGATCCTAATAGTATATGGGGCTAATTAATAGCTTTTGATAAATGTCTCTTATTATTAGAAATATATAGTCCTATTATATTTTGTTAACATTTCAGGATACTGACTAGAATATAAATACTAGTGGACTAGTCATTGTCTTGGAATACATATTATATTATTATTATAGGATATTTGTATTCTATATTGAGTTATCTTATAAGGTTGGATTTGTTCAAGGAAACTAGTTCAAAGCATTATCTCTAAATTGAATCATTCACTTTCAAATAGTTGTCTTATAGGTATTTTATTTTCTCCTATCTTAATAGTAATTTTTATGGCTTTATCTATCTGATGTATTTTGTCATTGAAATTTATATATTGATAAGGTTCATTTAGTTGAAAACTTATAAAACTATGTATTAGATTATAATTAATGTAACTTCCACTAGCTCCAGTATAAACTAAGATATTACAAGGAACATAATTTATACCATTAAAATGCTTTCCTTTAATTTTATAATTAGAACTTATCTTTCTATTTGCTCTTATTAAAGTATTAACATATCATTGACTACTCAAAACACCAGTTTTTAAATAAGATAATCTAGGTAATAATTTATTGTGAGAAGTTAGTAAGGTTTTTGTTGTAAATCTAATAAAAATATCGTCTTCTATGTCTTTTATATTTGCTATATAAGGAGGATATACTCTTTCGACTTCAAAAAATAATTTTGAAAAATCAATAATATATTTATTTGCAAAACATTCTGTATGCTGAGTATTGGATAAGGAACAATCATGTAGGTAATAAAATATAATCTATTTTTCACCTCTAATTAAATATTTTCTTTTAAAGTCTTGAATTAAAGAGAGTGTTCTATCAAAATCTTTATCTTGTATATTATAAGTCATCTTATGATAGGTATCAAACAAAAGTTTTTGATATTGAAAATTGCCGCTCAAAATCCCCATGCAGGCTTCTTTTCTATTGCAAATTCAATCATGCAATTAATATTGCTAAATTTATAAGACTATCTATTCGTTCTCTAAAAGTATATTTAATTATCATTTGTATGGATATGATGTGTTCCCATTTATTTTATCTCTAATATTGGGGATGTGTGATCAAGTTTTCAAAAAATATCTTTTTTAGATAACAGAAAATTTATTACTTTATTAGAAGTTAAAGTAATATATGAGATTTTTCTTTAAAATTAAAACTCGAAAACATATGGCTTTTTTTTGGGATTTAACCTTATTTTTCTAGTAATGACATATTAAGTCACTATAAGAATTTAGTGAATATATAATATTTTGAATCTTTTTAAGCATTTTTTTTATCAATTAGAATTTCTTGACTCTAATCTCTATATTTTTAGACGTTTCTACTATATTATTTATTATTTGACTATCAATTTGAGTATCAAAAGATTCTCCTATTTTACTTATTTATTTCAGAATTTGAATTTTTTTTTCATATTCTCTATCTGTTATTATATTTCTTCATGAGATGATTCTTTAAAGGCATCAATGCTAATAAAATCTTTATTTTTTAATCATTTTATTTATTTTATGATCGATTTTTATTTTCTTTTTGTTAAATCTTTTAGGACATTGATTGACATAGTATCCTTTTTCTTGACAATAATAACATGTACATTCAGTTATCTTTTTATTTCTTTCCTATCTCTTCTAAACATAGGTTTTCTTATTTCTTCTTTACACGAACTTCGCAATAATTAGTTAAATACTCAGTCTGAACATGACCTACGTTTCTACGCGATGTATATCTCTAAATTAGTTCGCTTCATCAAGTGCCTTGATTAATGAAAATGGGTCTAAGAAAGAGAAAGCTTCGTGCTGATTTCTGTCTGGCTTCTACAGTGAGCTTCATTCTCATTAATTTCTGCTTCCTTCGGCATAAGCTGCAGCTCAGGCTCCCTTTCCTTGTCCTTCAGAACCGCTGTATCTTCAGCCCTCTGCATTAGAAAATGCAATATACACAAATTATAGGGAAAGGGAAGTTAACTGAATAAGATAGAACCAAAACATTATACGACGTGCTTCTAAGCTAACCTAATTTTAGATAGTTGGCTGTAGATGACAATTATAGATTAACATGGACATGATTGCGTAGTAATAATGCTCCTAAGGGCACTGACCACAACCATCAAAAGCATACTAATATAACTGCAATTTAAAACATTAATGCCAAATATATACCTCCTGAAGCTGATCAGATGTAGAATTTCTGATAATTCTCGGAAGACTTCTGACCATTTCGGTGGGAGGCCTCGGACTTGCCTCAAGGTACCTGCCTGGTCTAAGTGACTGAGTGCTATGCTGCAACCCTTGTCCGAGAATATCCAAATCAGTGCTCCATTCTCCTTTACTGTAAATTAAATACCGATCTAATTAATTTAGCAAAAGGAGACCAATTTTATGGGATATCTATATATATATATATATGTACCTGACACTACTTGGTCTCCAGGGAAGGAAAGACCGCAAAAGACTTTGAACCAAGTCATGCTCACGAGTATACTTTCTGGCTATTTTGCAGTGTTGTCGAGGGCTCCTTGAATTTTGGAGCGGCATCCTTGAATTGTGATCTCTTCCTGGCATGCATGGACACATATTTTTTACGCAATGGAGAAGAAAATCCTTTTAAATCCAAATGAATCCAAAAAAAAGTTAATTCTAATATGAATCTTTATGATGTTCCAGTCATTTCATAATTTTGGGTAATTATTGCTTTTTATTTTAATTAATTTTTATTTTTTAAGTATGGGGATAGAGATATTTTGGAAACAAATAAAAGAAATTAAATTTTCTGGGTGAAGAACAATAGCGATTATGGAGTTAAGAGATCGAACCAATGAAATGAACCTCACCTTGCCCAGCTTCACCAATCTTCTTAATTCTGTACATCTAACAAGCACATAAATAAAAGGGTAAGTAATTTCAAAGCAAAATTAAACAAATGACTAAAATCATACGTAAATCTATAACCTAATTATTGTATAAAACCTGCAAGTGACTCTTTACGTGTGCAATACCAAGTCCTCTCACATTCATCAGCTGAAGAACTGATTTGGGTGTTGCTCCTTCAATTTAAGTATTTGTCAGTGCATCTACTGAAAGCGAAAAGTAAACAATTTCGATGGTATAGCTAAAAGAATAACTACAAATAACAAGACTTAGTGCTCCAAGATGAATTGGACTCATCATGTAGATTTATATGAGGATTTCACTAAATTATATGTAGATTTTACATACATAAATATATATTACTAATACAATGATATATACGAGTAAAAAATTATTAGAATACTAAATTATACATCTTCAATGTTGTGTTAAATGTTGATAATAGATGACTAGTGAATTTAAAAATAATGATTAAATATTAATTTTTATTATTTTTCACGGGATCGTGTGCTTTTTAATAGGAAAATGCTGAAAGTGCCATTTAGACAAAAGGACATGCATGATGCGAATCTTTCTAACAGACATTTATTATTACCACTAAACATCAACTAATAGAAATAGACATAGAAACAGTATAACTCAAATTAACGAGCTTACTTTCAGGCCCACCAAGCTTTTGAACAGCATGAAGGAAAGAGAGATGGAGATCAGGAGTCCATCGTAGGCGTGGTAGTTGAGATCTAACGTACTTTCTAACTCTAGCCCTGCATTCCTGAACTCTTTTTGATGAAGACGTATTCTTGTTACTGGCAGAAATACTCCCTTCTGATGATCTCTTATCACCATCTTCTTCGCTATTACTTATAACTTCTCGAATTTCAGTCCTACCATCCTCTTCTCTGCTCGCTTCTTCGTTCAAATCGAAAGATGAGCACTTCTTCAAAAACCCCGTTGAAGATGCATTGTTCTGGATATCTTGGTCATTCCTATGAACACTCTTCACTTGTTCATATGTCTCTTTCATTCTTCCTGTCATGGCTGCTGCTTCGCTTTGTTCCTCTTAACAACTTTGGAAGTCCTTCACTTTACTTAACTACAAAAAGTTTAAAATATGAAGAAAAAATTCACTTGATGTACATTAATGAGAATCAAGATATCTAAAATGTAGCGGACAATAATGCAACTCTCAAAAATTCAAATAAATATTAACGACAAAAAAGAACTATTCAACTTATAGCAACAAACAATATGAGAATGCTTAACGATGAAACAAACACTAAGATCAGCGTAGAAATCCTTCTAGTGTAGAAGGAAAAACTATAGAATAAACCCATATGCAAACTCACTGTACTCAATAAGGATTTATAAAGAAAAGTTGATCTCATTCAATAACAAAAAGTTGTCTCATAAAGTTTCAGAGTCGAAACTAAAGTTGATATCACAATCCAAAATCACTCAAACCAATCCTAAACCAATTAAATAAGGATAAGAATACAATAATATTTGGCTTATATGTTTTTCCTCACTTGTAGGCATTATGATTGCACTCTTTGCAAAAGCCTACATATTTTTCTCTTTTATATCAAGAAATAAGTTTTTTTCCCACCATCCAAGATCACTTACATAGCTATATATCTTCAACACCACCTCACTAGTAATTGTATATAATTATAAAGAGTTACACGGTCTCCTCACACAATCATATATCTTCACACGAGTGTGTACACGACCATATATGTCTTTGATCTTCACGTGTTCCTTCACATGCTTACAGAGACTTAACAAGGTTGTTCCACATGACTGTGTAAGTTAATATATGGGTATATAACACTCTACACAGTCGTATAGCTCTCAAGAAGAGACTTTTCTATCTTGTTTTCACTTGTTCGTCATTCCCACGAACCATAAAGGAGTCTATACAATCACTGAAAGCCTCAAAATAAGGGTGGACATCTAACAATTCCCCTCCAACCCAAATATAGGGAATACAAGTTATTCTCCATCATTTACTTGATATACATCTCGGAAAGCTTACTATATAGCTCATGCTTGTTTCTGGAAACTACTTTAGTCATCATATCAGCACCATTCAAATTTGTATGAATCTTCTTCAATATTAATTGTTGCTCTTTATCACGAACCTCAACCAATGATACTTAATGCCTATTTGCTTTGTAAGAGAATGATAGTATTTTTGCTCAAGTTAATAGCACTTTGACTATCACAAAATACTATATAGTCTTCTCGCTTCACATCCAACTCTTGAAGGATCCTTTTTAGCCAGAGCATCTTCTTATAAGCTTCCACTACAGCTATATATTCTGCTTTAATCATAGATAAATCCATATGCTTTTATAGCATGGATCACCATAAGATGGCTCCTCCTGTAAACTTGAACAGAAAACCTGAAGTCCATCAAAATCTCCAGCCATATCTGCATTCGTAAAACCTTTTAAAGTTGACTTACCATTACCAAAGCGCAAACTCCACATCAATATACCTCTTAAGTATCTTAGAATCCATTTCACTGCTTCCCAATGAACCTTCCCTAAATTTGACAACAATTTACTCACCATTCCAATAGCTTGAGCAATATCTGGCCTTGTGTACCCCATTGCATACATAAAAAATCTACTAAAAATGAGTATGGAATAAAGGACATAACATATTTTTCTTTTTTATGTTGAGGTACACAACTTAAAGTGAGATGTTAGTGACGTGCTAACTAATTTGATATGTTAGCAATTGTTTGACATATTTCTTCTAAGATAACCAGAATCACTTATTCTTCATGTCTCAAGCTATCTGTATGCTTAAAATCTACTTTGCAGGTCCCAAATATTTCATATCAAAAGTTTTGGAAAATTCCTCCTTAAACTTTTGAATTCTACCAATGTCTTGACTTATAATCAACATATCATCAACATAAATAAAAAGAATGATGAAGTTCTCACTTCTTAAAATATACATAAGCATCGACATAATTTTGTTTGCAACTATATGATCTGTCATAAATGAATCAAATTTTTTATGCTACTACCTTGGAGCTTGTTTTAAGCCATATAGACTTTTCTTTAATTTACAGACCAAATTTTCTTTGCCTTTAGCTTTGCATCCTTCTAGTTGTTTTACTTATATCTCCTTTTCCAAATCTTCATGCAAGAAGGTTGTTTTAACATCCAATAGTTCTAGTTCAAGATCTAAACAGGCAATTAGACCCGAAATTATTCTAATTAAGTTCATCTTAACTACCAGGGAAAAGATTTCATCAAAGTTTGGACCCTTCCTTTGATTGAATTCTTTCACTACCAGCCTATATTTGTTCTTTACCAACTTCTTACCCCCTCTCTTTATCTTGAACATCCACTTATTCTTTAATAACATTTTTTCCTTTTAAAACATTTGCAAGCTTTTATGCATTGTTCTTCTTCAAAGATTCCATCTCTTCCCTCAGGTGGGGAAGGAGACGAAGCAGGAGATGAACTTACTAACTCACAAGGAAATTGATCTTCAAAAACAACATGTCTAGAGACGTAGATTTTGTTTGTTTTCAGATCAAGACATAGGTACACAAACTGGGTAGAGGAGTATCCGACAAAGACACATGGTACTGATCTTGGTTGAAGTTTATCGGATGTATAGGGACACAACCACCGAAAACATAAACAATCGAAAGAGTGTTGATACTTATAGTTTGGTGTTTGATGGAAAAGAGTTTCAAGCGGAGTTTTCATGGCCAAGGTGGGAGTGGGTAAGCGAACATAA
>JANIPM010000002.1:66641521-66656649 GCA_027478405.1 Erythroxylum cassinoides
ATGAATTGAGTCATAAAAAATAAATATAAATATAAATAAAGTAATTTCTGAATTAAATCCTACCCATTGTCATCCATATGTATAATACTCATTTAAAAATTTGAACAATCCAATAAATTTAAATATAGATAGTAAATCGTAAAAATTGATAGATATAAATATAAATATAAATTGAGTTATAAAAAATAAATATAAATATAAATAAAATAATATCTGAATTAAATCCTACCCATTGTCATCCCTATGTACAATACTCCAATTCGGTATTTTAAGTTCTTTTCTTTGCTGTTCAGAACTACGGCGTTCTGTTGTCTTGTAATTTTCCAATTTTACGTAATGATAGTCCCATCTACCTATCACTCCGAAAACAAACAAAAGAAGGGTTGTGCGGTACCCAAGTGGCGTGGAGCCAATGCGTTTGAGTGTCTGAGCGCACTACACATAGGCGATCGCCTCTTAACCGCGTGTTTCCATGATGTCATGCGACCAGACGTAAAGTCACTTATTTGACGTTCCATCCTTACTTTCCCGTGACCTGATGGCTCGTGGTCCATGATGTGTTGCGCTGAATAGTTGTTTTTAAGTTGCCTGTTTCGATGCCTTTTGAGTTTTGAACTCTGAAAGCAAAAGCAAACTCTTTTTATAGGATGAAGATTGAACACTTGTATGTATTCTGAAGATCCGATGTTACAGATATCATTACGCATGCGAATAAATTCTTCTTCATACAATAGGTTCTATTTTTCTTTTGATTTGAAAAGCACCGTGAAAAGAAAATTTTTAACGTAACATCAATGTTGAAGAATACCCAAAAAAAGGAAAGAAATATGTATCTATGAATTTGACTCCTACAGGTCTCAGTATAGGAATTGGAAAACTCAAATATGAGGTGTCATAAGTTGATATCCTAGTAGTAGTTAAGTTGCTTACATAATAGTCCAAGTATACAACCAACGTATGAGGTGTCATAAGTTGATATTTCTTGCATGCAATTTGATTGAAAGATGAATAAATTCCTACTATTTATTTAAAGGTTGCACTAGGGTTTGGGAGTGGCCCGGCTTGGCTGAGGTCAACAGACTATGTTCAAATTGATCAAATCTGGCTCAACTCGAGGTCCAATATTTATTAACTAAACGATGTCGATTTCACATTTAAATTTAAAAAATCGGGCCTAATCTCCTAACTCAATAGTATATTATCACCGTTAATTTCCTATAGCAAATAAATTTCTACTATTATTGAATCATACAAAGTTTTAGTTTTTTTAGACATGTAACGAGCATTTATCACCATCTAAGTCTTGTATTTAAGTTATATAAGAAAATAAGAATTTGACCTGATAACCAAGAGCTGGTTTGTTTTTGGTTTTTATTTATGTTTTTGGTTTTTCTTTCAAAATCAATAACTTCTAACTAAATATATATTAATTTATTTATTTAATACAATAACTATTGATAAAAATTAACACACACTTGACTAAATATACAAGTTCCTTATTCAAATTGTCAAGAAAAAATCCACTAGAATAAAATAAGATCAAACCAAGGCTGTCTAGTATTTAAAGCAAATCAGTTAGTATTCACTATCTTTAAAGATCTGTGACAAAGGCCAATTCATCCTTTAGATAAATGCTAGTAACCATTATTAGAGTGATATCTTGATTGAAGAGATTGATGAGAAACAATATTATTGTGGTCATAAAATTATACATTTAATTAATTAAATTTAATGATTAATAAAATTATAAATAATTAAATTAAATTAAATTAATAATTGTTGGAAATTCACAAGTAAAATAATCCCATATTGAAAAGAGACATGAGGATGAAGTAAGTTATATACAAGCATAAGACTTTTAATATGTCACGTTAAGATTTTCGATTAAGATATGATGTACCAGTTGTATAGCACCCCCTCACCTTATGGTACATACCGAGACGCCCTGAAGACATTCCAGTACATAACTTATGATAATGGCGTGCTACATTCAATCATGACATTCACTTAACATTGCACCATCTTTCTTTATTCTCTTATAAAAGTCATAAGGAAAGTCACAATATTTTAAAACCAAAATTTTCTCATTTCATTTCATAAAAACCAAATATTTATAACATATCTTTCAATGTCCATATCGATACATCATCATAGACTAATACAAAAATGTGCTACATGAAAGAGGAAGATACACAAAATCTATCTAATATGTCTATATCCAATTGACCGACCTTTGAGTCATTTCTTCTTGTTCTCAAAAGTAGAAGTCTACACTGCTTATCGCGTCCCTCAGTAGCTAATATCGTCTCTTGGTTCTGAAAAGTTAATGTTGCAATTTTGATGAGTTTTGCGAACTCAATGAGGTAACTATCATCGATAGTTCACTCAATTCATGTATCACATCTATACACATAACATATTTATCACATCTTTTTGTATATTCATAAAATGTCACATTTCACTTTCAGAGCAATCATCATAATCCTTTCATTCATATACAATACACATATCAAGTATAAATGCAATGCACGTGAGACTTACTTTTATTTATTATTATCGTTGTGACCTAGTGCTTTTTTACTAGCTCATATCCCTTAGTGGATACCGAGCTGTGTCAAATTATGTCTCATATCCCTTAGTCGATATCGGGTATATTTACAACCGAGCCTGAGGCTCTAATCACAATCCGAGCTTTAAGCTCTTATCTTGGCGATTCCGGTCACAACTTCCTTTATCTTACATGTATTCAAGTATTGAATGTTTCACATAACATATTCTCAGTCATTCACATGATTACACATTCACGTTCATATCACATTTATCATCGGACCTTAGTCCGGCATTCAACAGAACTATTGAGCGACATTTATTTCATCACATTCACATACAAGGAGCACTTCAATAACTCATTCTTACACCAGAATCATCGGACCTTCATTGTTCGGAATCAACACAATCAATTCACCTTCTTTCAAAAATTCAAACATAATATAAAGCAAACAAGTAATTGGGTGAGACCGTCTAGGTTACTCACAGGCCGCTCCGAAAGCTAATGCCTGGAAATTTCGACAATGTCTGGAGGTTGATGTTCCAGTTGCTTCTCTATAACAAGCAATATACACATATCACAAATTAACACAATTGTAAGTGTTTTATAATGCACATGTATGTATATACAATATGCACAATGCATGTCATGATAATCTCGGGTATTACTCTATGATTCTCATCATGTACACACTTGTATTTCGAAACCTACATAAGTATCATTTATACTTATGGTTTATTCATCCATAAAATCATAGGAATCCCAATTTATAACTCATTTAATCAAATCTTGATTTTTCCTAAAACACATCTTCGGGTTTATAGTTCCTGATCAATCATATAATGAAAATTAAGTAATTTGGGAACACTTTCTTTTGAGGATTGTCCTCCTATCTTTTAAGTTTCTAATGACACTAAAATAATTCAATTTGGTTTGGTATTGTGACAGTTATACTCAAAATAATTTCGGACTGTTCTCATACTGAGATAGTGCCCTGCATTCAACTTCCACCCAGAAATTGAAATTCTTAGAGTTCGATATAGAATTTTATTTCTTCAGATGCTTTTTATCCCTATATCTTTAGTTTTCTCCAAATAAAAAGTCATTCCATTTGGATAACTACAGAACAAGATATGCATAAAATATTGAAACTTGTTTAGTGTAGAGAAAAGTTTGTAACCGTGAGCTCCTCCCGAGAGGAATTCTTGCAAAAATCTTACAAACTCATCACAACAAAGCCCAGAGTTATCCGCGACAAACTTTACATGAAAGGAATCCTAGCCAAATCCTTCAAATTCGCTGCGGTGAAGCAAGGAGTTTGCTGCGACGAACTTTCACAAAAACATACTCAGTTTTTCAACTTCAGATCAGATTTTGAGACTCTTATAAATAGAATTTTAATTCAACTTCTTCATAAAAAATGTAGCCATATGGCTCTAATTTAATTCAAATTAAAAATCATCTCATTTGGATAACTAAAAAAAAGTTATGGCTAAAAGACTGAAGCATACTCAATAAACAATTTTCAGTCAATCATCTTCAAACTTTCCATATTTTACACCTAGCATAACTTGTACAAAGATCACCCTTTTCTACTTCATTTACTCGTCATTCTCAACTTCATTTCATCTCAATATCATTCACCAACAAAGCATGATCTAAAGTTGATCATTAACCCAAAAACAGGACATAAACTCATTTCTATACTCATCAACTTCCAATTCTCATTAAAACATCCTTTTTACAACCAATCCATCTTTAAAACATGTGTAGTATAACTCATAGTTTCTTACTTATCATATACAATATCAATCATCCATAAAACAACTCCTAACCTATTATTTAGCATTTATATGAGACAAAACATCAATATATATATGTTCATTTCTTCACCAACGTTTTAGCATATACAAAACTCCTTGTCATGATCATTCATCCTCTAAAACATTTCTATAAATCATTACTCATCAAGCATATATAAAAGCAAGAAATTTACATATTCTTCATCATCCATGATACATACATACACAAAACACCATTTCTTGTCATTAACTTCTAACTATCATCATAAATGCTTCATTTAACCAAACCCATAATTATTAAGGCCCTACTTACTTGATTTAGCTCCAAAATCCCTAGCTTCACTAACTACCCACGATCATCATCTTTTAAAGGTGATAGGGATGGGTTTTTGGTGAGAAAGAAAGAGAGAGCAAGGTGAAAGAAAAGCAAGTAAGAGATGAGAGAGCTAGGTTTAGTGATGGTGAAGATTGGCAACAAATTGACGTAAGGAAGAAGAGAACCAACGAATAAGAAGAAGGAGAAGATGGTCACGAAAATAAAGAAGAAGAAAGGCACGAAAAATGAAGGAAGAGAGACCAAAATGTAAGACCATTTATTGGTCTTTCAATTAAATGGAAGAATAGTGACTTTAGACTTGGACACTTGTCCAATTTCCATGAAGTTCAACTAGTTCTTTTATTTAACCAGTTCAATTATTCCAATTGTCTTCCTATTTTTAACGACAGATGTTAATAAATCATAAAGTCATTTATCAAAATTTGCATTGCCTTTGGACAGTAAATTCTACTACCATTTATTAATAGTTTTGCCATTTGGCAATTTTTCCTAGTTCAAAATACCCAACAATTTTCATAAATTTTTCTAAAAATTCTAAATAAGCAAATACACTCTCCAAATTAAGTTTCAACATATAAAAACTACAATTCTCAATAATCATTATATTTATAAACAATTATAACCGGAATGTCAATGAATACATGTACAATCATTTTCATGTGCAAAATTTCACTATTCACGTGCATGTGTATGTCACATTATGCATGAACAAGAATTGCATTTTTTAATTTCTCAATCATCTCTCATATATTCTATTCTAGCCTCAACATGAGTAACGAGATGTTACAAGTTGTATATGGTTTTGTTTGGATTGGGACTCTTCAGGCCCCCTCAAATGTCTACCATTATTATTGAATATTAATTATTTATAAAAATTAACACACACTTGGCTGATTATATAAGTTCCTTATTTAAATTGTTGAGAACGAATCCACCACAATAAAGTAAAAATCAAACCAAGGCCAGGGATAACAATGGGCTGAGCCAGGCAGACCATGCTAACATTGTCATCCCGAACCAAAGTTGTCCAGTAAACAAATCAGTTAGCATTCACTACCTTTAAAGTTTCCACACAAAGGTCAATGCATTCTTCATACAATCGCTAGTGATCATTATTAGAATGATATCTTGATTGAAGAGATTGATGGGAAATGATATTATTACGGTCATTATGCATTTTAATTAATTAAATTTAATGATTAATAAAAATTATAAATAATTTAATTTTACTTAATAATTTGTTAATTAAATTAAATTAAATTAATAATTGTTGTAAATTTACAAGTAAAATAATCTCACATAAAAAAAAACATGATGATGAAGTGAGTTATATACAAATATAAGACTCGTAATCTTTTGCCATAAGATTTTCAGTTAAGATATGATCTACTGGTTATATATAATCTCATGTTTATCCGGTCTAATTTTTCTTTAAGCTCCCTCAAAAGTCAAAACTCTTCATTGGTATCATCGTTAGGTTGGTGAAATTCAATAAATATTGGTTGTATATAGACTCACTTGAATCCAGTCCAATTTTTACCAATAGGACATGAATTTGCTTCTTCTAACATGATTTCCTAACAAGACATTAGATTTGCTTCCTCTCACTTCAATGCCTAATAAGTGACTAATATAAATAGGCAAAAGGGCTAAATTAGATCCTAATATTTTTATTATAATTTAATTTAAATTTAACTAGTTAGACACGTTTAAAAAGAACCTAAACGTTTAAAAATGTTCAATCTGAACCTTAACTTAACTTCTCCGCTAATTCTTCGTTGTAAAAAATAACATATCTAAAATTTTCTTTTGAGCTCCTAACTAGATTTATATCTTGCACGGCAAATGAGACCCAAAAAAGATAAAAATTCCCTTTTTATCCCCTGTCCTCTCTTCTCCCTTTCTTTCTCTTTAACATCATCAAACATGTATTTTTGCTTTTAAGTTCAGGCAAGTTTGGGTAGATAGTCAATTTCGATGTAGAAAGTTTATTTTCAGTCATAAAAAGGATTTACATTCTGGTGAAGAGACACAAAGATGAGATTAATAACAGCTACGAAGGACTTAGATTACAAAGTTAGTCTAAGTTGTGTTCTACTCAAAGTGGCAAGGGGAGGCAGGGTAGAAATGTTTTCATGGTCTGTTTATAATATACGTGTTCTTGTTTTCTTACGACAATTTCTAAGTCCAGGCAATGATTAATGGTTGTCTTTTCCAATATGAGCTTCTCAACCCAGAAATTTCTTTTACTCATCTCCATTGTAGGAATTTTAAAGACATACACTTTCTCATTAAGCCTGTTTAGTGAATTTAGGACTCAAACATTGGCCTTAAATAGGGCATTAGATTCTCCTGTGTTAAAAATGATGTTCTAATTCTATTTCAATCAAATTTAAACACACATTTATGTAGATTCTATGTAAATATGTGAATGAGATTTAGTATAATAAAGTAATAACAGGTTAATTGAAACAGAGAATCTGTTCTCTTTAAATACGAGAGTATGGTTCGAAAGAAGAACAAAAAAATACTTTTACATTTTAAAAATATTTTAAGATTCATTTATCACATAAAGTATATATTTCATAAACAACATAAAAATGTCAAATATATTTTTATAGCAAAGAATTGACTAACTAAAAATTTAAATTAGAGTTTAAATTAAATGTTTCTAAAATATTAAATTGTGTTAAAATATTTAAATTTAAATTAAATTTTAGTTTATAAAAAGTAGGATATAATCTAATTTGACCATATGTCGATATAAATATTTAAGCTCTTTTTTGGGCTTCATAACCCGAACCATTAATTGCCTTAAGCCCACACTTGGGTCTCACTCTATCCCCATGTTAACAAATTTTACAGTAACCGAAAGGTCCGATACCCCAATTGCAGTCGAGACAAATAAATTTTGATCACCGGAACCCTAACCGTGGACTGCGGTCATGGCGTCCTCGAGGAAAAAGCAGTCTGAAGGGATTGCGTTGCTTTCCATGTACGGAGATGACGACGACGAGGAAATGGAGGATCTTGAAGAAGAAGAAGAAGAAGAACAACAACAACAACAATATCAACAAGAACAACAGCTAGAAAAAGAAGAAGCAGGCGACCCACAAGATCAAGAGGTGCCATTGGAAGATGAGAACGATTATATGTTAGAAAACGATAGAGATAAAGGTTTGATTTATGATTCCATGGTTACAGATACATTGTTTATGGTACTGTTTTTTGTCTCCATGTAACTCTTAGTTCTCCAGGAACTGTACAGGGCTTGACCCCTAATACTCGAGCCACTCCTTCACCATATGGGCAACTAAAATCGTCACTGCCTGACGAAGTAAACTCGATTGAATCAGAAGCTGTTGAAATTGAAGGTACAATTGAAGTTCCTGTAGAAAATGTCGATCCATTGGATAAATTCCTCCCCCTGCCACCAAAAGAAAAATGTCCGGACGACCTGCAAGTAAGCTTCTTTACATCTTTTCTCAATCAAATGAACCTGTTATTTTGCTGTTGTTATGTTCTCTACGTTTAATAATTATATCTTACACAAGCCTTTTGTAGCATAGGTTTTCTCTTGAAGATTGCATCCAATCTTCAAATAGTTAATTCGTAGTCTGCACCTCCTTTTAAGTGGTTCAGTTTCAAATCCGATGAATATTACTGATCCAAATTGTGATTTTGAATTATACTTTCACTGGAAGTGTCCAAAAAATGTTTACTTAAACTGGGAAAGTTTGACAGCACCTGCTTAGTAGGTTAGCCTATAGAGAAACTAGGAATTTTTTCAACTGTATCCTATTTACATTGTTGAAATTTGTTAAGTATATATATTTATTTTCTTTAACAGCTGAAATTTTATGTTGTTAAGTTCGTCATATGACTTTCTTGATGGAACAGAATAACAAGCATTGTTTTCTTGTATTGAATTGCTATATAGAGCATGATTAATATGCTTCTCTCGCAAGCTGAAGGGTAAATCAGGGTAAATTTCCCACCTTGAATGACTAAATATCTCTAATATGTGCTTTCTGTCTTTTATTTTGTTTCTTGCAGAAGAGAATAGATAAATTTCTTGCTTTGAAGAAAGTTGGGAGGAGCTTTAATGCAGAAGTTCGCAACAGAAAGGATTATCGGAACCCTGACTTTTTGCTACATGCAGTGAGGTATCAGAACATTGATCAGACAGGGTCTTGCTTCAGTAAAGATGTTTTTGACCCACATGGATATGATAAAAGCGACTACTATGATGAAATAGGTTATTTTCAGTTTCCCCTATTTTTATGACGCTAATTTTGGGGGGACCTTATTTGAGTTATTCTTGTTATGAGGCATTTGTATTTGGGTAAATGCTTTGTGCAATTTGATTGTAATTTGCAAACTGAGGAGGTAGGCTGATTTAGAATATCCTTTCATTTTTGTATTTTGGACTGACCTTGTATTTATAGGCTGATGAATTATATTTTATTTCTTCATCAGTGTGTAGTCTTGCTGATGGTTTTTTGTATCTTTATTGTTTCTACAAGTCTTAGCTTCTTACCTCTCTCTCTATATATAGATACGTAAATATGCTTTTTCTAACAATGAATTTCTGAGTGGTTTTTGGTTTTCTAGCAGAGGCTGATATGAGACGTGATAGGGAGAGGAAGGAGCAGGAACTGAAGAGGAGTCCTAAGGTTGAATTTGTTTCAGGAGGATCCCAACCTGGAGCTGTTGTGCCCCCACCAAAGTTTACTGTGCCTACTTCAGGTGTGGATGTCATTATTTTGTATTTAGTTAATGAACATTATCTTTACAAGGTCATGTTTATCTTTAGTGCTTGATGTTCTGTCTTCTGATTTTATTTTCAAGTTAAATCATTTTACTGATGCTTTGGCTTCAGTTCCCAGTGGATCAATGGCTTCACAAGCTGCAGTTGATGCTGCTGGTCGGGATGGGAGACAAAACAAAAAGTCAAAATGGGATAAGGTTGTTGTCTCTGTATATGGGCTATGTATATCATCATTATCTTCTTTGATATTGGTATTGCTATGCTGCCAATTTGATTGAATTTGGTCACAGGTTGATGTTGACGTCAGAAATCCTATGCAAACTAGTGGGCAGGATTTGACTTCAGTAGCAGCTCATGCAGCTCTTTTATCTGCTGCCAACGTTGGTGCTGGATACTCTGCTTTTGTGTAAGTTCTGTGTTCATTCTTGAAACATATTCTTCGAATTTGATAACTATTATTATTATGCATGTCTGTTTCTTTTTCGTTTTAAAGGATGGGACTAGAACCAGACAAACAACTTCCTCCCCTGGGAGCAGAAATTAGCATGCATGGTTACATATTCAGGGCAATTAGGACGAAGCCCTCATGAGAATTGGTTGACGTTCTAGATTGATTAAATGTTACTAATTCAGGTTCGAGCATGACATATTGGCACTTCAGCAATGAAAATTAAATTCTAGTTTAACTTTTCCTCTGTTTTCTCAATCATTTAATTCCTTTTGAAGGAATTCTGATGCAAAGAAACTTATGTCTTACTTGATTTATGCTGTTTAATAAATAACATATTTTTCTTGGATCACAGTGCCATATATCAACTATTCATGTTGGTCCTAACTCTTTGTTGTTTATGGATTTGTTATAGACCCACTAGATTTTGGGACTTTAGTGAGTTCTTTCTCATTTTCAGTTTCGTTTAGTGCATGCCACGGTTGTATTTTTCCAGGAAGAGTTTGGAGCAATGAAGTACGATTCTCAACTTCCTAAGATTTTGATGGTTAACAACTCATTTTCACTTGATGGCAGGCAACAGAAGCGACGAGAAGCAGAAGAGAAGAGGGCTAGTGAAAGGAAGTTGGAGAAAAGATCTTGAGGCTTGCAGTATGCCACTTACGAATGGAAAATCTGAAGATGGGAGATTAAGTTGTTCTTGGCATGAAACTCTGATTTTTGTTCCCTCCACTTACTCCTTACAGATGAACATGATGGTCTAACTATGCCTCGCAGATTATATTGTAATCTTAGGCTCAAAGTTCTATCTTCAGCTTGAGTTCAACCAGTGCAGTACGGACGCTTACTGTTAGTGTGTTGGGGCTTGTGCTTAGGCCGGATGACTGTATATACCGATATGATGTGTATTATTAACAGTAGGCCTATCTTTCGAGCCGGACAGAATCCAAGTCGATTATCCAAGTTGAGGGCGGCCAGCACTCAGCACTGTCCAAAAGCGGGGGTTACTTTGTTGACAATTATTGGGACGTTTTGACCCAAGCTTGGCTGTCCATCTTCTCTTTTGAGCCCAAAATGGGTTATGACTTGTATACACAACTTGTACTTGATGTGATTGTGTCAAAGCTGTTTTGAGTTAGGAAACGTGTTTTACGAGTACCTACTACTTTCAGTCATTCTCGTATCAGATTAGGTTGACCCTGCCCTCCTTTGACCTATGATAGGTATAATGCGAAATAACAAATGAAATATTTAATCACGCTGAGACAGGTGAATCCATTTAGCTAGAGTCTATAGGCCACCGATCCCTTCTAACAATCTTCGTAAAAAAAAGCTGTCCTGAAATAACAATCCTTATCATGGTGATGGATCATGTAATAGCTCCTGTGTGAAACTTGCAACTAATAACTAAATTCTTGTACATGTAGTCAAATAGCTAAATATACTTGTTTGGTTGGCTGATTCAATCCAATCATCTATTTTTGAAAAACTACTTGGGAGGAGCTTTTCGTCCTATCGACAAATATTCATCTTCTTCAAAGACAATTATACCCTCAAACTTAACTACTTCATTTCCTCCCCACTTTGTGCTACATTGCTAAGGCTACATTGCGACTTCATTATTGGACATACTAAATGTTGACAAATTTCGTAAGGCTGATGTATTTTGATAAGATGGTTTAGCCAGTGTGTGATGCTGTGATATTCCTGTAGAAGATCCAACTAAATGGACAAGATATTACTCCTAAACAAGTACATCAGGAAAGTTACAACAACAATTGTCAGGGAATAGTGTAGTATCTATATGCAAATATTTTCCTACTTATGTACACGTGCTAGTTAGATTTGTTTAATTCTGAAAAACCTATAAACTCAATTAAGTAAAATTCAATCAAATTGATTACGGTAGGAGATTTAAGTGAACATCATAAACAAGTAAGACATTGATTCAAAAATTACCAAAGACATGAGTTATAAGACTTTTATTGATCTACAAAAAAACAAAAAAATCCACAACAATAAATCTCGAAAAGACCAAAATTGAAGTATCCCAAATTATTATTATTATTATATGTTCTATATTTTTTATTAGAGTTATAAACTTAATTTTTGTAGAATTAAATATTTAAAATCTAAATTTCTATAAGAATATGCAATAAAATACTAAGATATATAATATTCATACCTTTATAATTTTTTTAAAATCATATCCTCATAAGTCATTTTATACATAAACAACTAATACTGAACATCTAATTTTGTCAAATATCAAATGACAAACAACTAATGTAATCCGCTAGTCAAATCAGTTAATAAAATCAACTATCAACTAACAGCTGATAGAATCAGCTAACAGCTAATGCAATTAGCCGATTGCCAATCAAGGCCATCAGCTAACAGCTAATGCAATCAACTGATTGCCAAATAAGGCCATACATTTCTATTTATTTATAGGGACTATCATCACATATTTTTTTATTCAATGCTACACGTATACATATTACAAAATTTTATGTCATTTAACAATATCTTTTAAAAGTAGTATTACATCTTTTTATTTACATGATAATCTAGAAGAAAAACATATAGTTTCCTTTATTACATATACAACCATTCTTTAATGAAAATATACATCCAAAGGTACTTTTATTCCTAGCTGATGGTGTAACACTCCACTCCTGCAAGATACGTGCCCGACATTTTGAGTGATATCCGAGATCGTGTCTCGTGAGGATGGCATGTTAGAGCACTTAATTAGTCAAAACTTAGTATAAAGTTTTTTTTCATGCGTATGTGAAAATCAGTAATCGAACATTCGGGCCCACTTTTATTCAGAAACATTTTCATTTACAAGAGCTACCAACATTTTTCAACTATTAGAATTTCATTAATCACTAGGGCCCATTCTAGAAACAAAACATATTACACTTTGATCAATCTCTTTTGCAAAACCTTTTTCCAATTGGAAAGTTATACATAACAAAAACATTTAAATACCCAAAATACAATAATTTACGAAAAATAAAATTCAGTACGAAAATAATGAAATACAATGTAGACGCGAGCTGATCCCGACCTCTATCCCTCACTTGTATGCAGTGGGTATACTCCTGTTTGCCTAACGGGGTATTCTTCTGATCCTGAAAAATATTTATAAATTTTTGGTGAGTTTTGCAAACTCAATGAGTGACCATCATCGATGGCTCACCCAGTCACATAACACATAAGTCACATTCACATCATTTCACATTTCACACTTTGCATTCAATACAATTTAACCACTCATAATATGCATATGTGATGCACATGAGACCCACTTTCTATTTATTACTTTGTTGTGACTGAGTGCCTAAACTGTCCCATATAGGACTCACTAAACGTTGAGCCTAAGGCTCTAATTCACTTTTGAACTCGAAGCTCATTTTCACTCGTTGAGCTTTAAGCTCTGATCGGTAGCTACTCTAGTCACAACAGCCATTATGTTTCATGCATTCATGAGATGGAATGCCTCAATCACATTTACCAATTCTCATTAACTCACATTCACATATCATCGGACCTTAGTCTAACATTCAACATTAAAGTTGAGAATCACACTTTCACTCATATGCAAAAGCACATTTAATACACATTTATCATCGGATTGTGGTCCGGCATTTAACAGTCAAACTATGCACACTTATTTCATCTCATTCACATATAAGTAGCACTTCAATATCCCAATCAACAATACAAGCATCGGACCTTTTGTCCGGAATCTAATACAATCAATCACATTCAAAAATCACTCAATACAAAAATTCAAATAAAACAAATAATGAAATGAGACCATCTAGGTCTACTCACAGTATGCTCCAGATTAGCATCAGCTTTATGATCTAGTAACGTCTAAATGCGAACGTTTGACCTGCACATCACAATTATGCAATATGCACGTTGTACACACATTAATAATTGCACAATCACATAAACATTCAGTTTTACACATATGCATAAGTATAATGTACGAAGTATGCTCAATGACAATCTCGGGTATTTTATCATTAATTTCATCAAAAAGTCATTCTCATATCAAAACTCATCTAAGTATAATTTATACTTAGGTTCATTCCTCATTAAAATCATTAAAATCTCCATTCCTTTCTCATTGACTCACTTCAGAATTTTTCCAAGTCACACTTTCGGGTTTACTGTTCACATTCAATTAGAAAGCGAAACTGATCTAATTTGGTTAATCTCTCTTCTAGAAAAGTGTTCCTCTAAGTCTTATCTTTTCATTGACACCAAAATAACTCAATTTGGTTTAATAATTTGGAAGATATACATAAAACATTATCGGGTTATCCATATTCAAAAGCAGCGTGCTATGTACAACTTCCATCCATAAATTCAATATCTTAGAGAAAGAATCAAAATTCTACTTCTTGAGATAATCTGTAGGCCTATATCTCTAGTTTACTCCAAATTAAAATTCATCTTATTTGGAATCCTACAAGTCAAGACATCATCAAAATACTGGAATATGTTCAGTAAAATATCCAATTCATGCTCTTCTAACCGATATCCTTACTTTGATTCAATCAATCTTTTTTGAGTCAAAACCAAAAACTATAAATTTTTATGAGGAGATAGAGGAATGTGTTATGAATTCAATTCTTCAAAAATCAGGTCATTTGAAAGTCGGATGACAAAGTTATGGCCAAAATAATGGAGTATGTTTAGAATGGGGAGTGACTTGCGAGTCGCGATTGCGACCGTGACTTCCGCGATCCATCAGTAGAGTCGCGCCTCCTCCTCCCTTTTCTCTTCTTCTTCAGACTTGTTTGGTAAAATGGGCATAACTTTCACTACAAGTATCGGATTAAGATCATTCAAAAACCGTTTCAAAGAGGACTTTTAGATCCACAATTTTTATGAGACCTCGAAAACAATTTTTGCCTCTATAAGGGTCAAGATTTCAGAATGATGTAGCTATCCCAAATGTCCCTCCTATACAGCATTACAAAATTATAAAAGTCATATCTCTATATTCTAATGTACAAAAATTATATACTTTATATCAATGGAAAGCTTAAAGAAAGATCTACAACTTCCATGAAGACAACTTTATCAAAAACTTTCTATAATAGTACAGAAAACTCATGGAAGTTTCAGATCAAAATATTTTTAACTCTTTACTTACAACATTCAATTCCTCATGCTTAATCTATCATTTCTAGTTC
>JANIPM010000002.1:66826547-66839648 GCA_027478405.1 Erythroxylum cassinoides
ATATAATTTGTAAAATTAATATTCTAGTTTAGAACTAAATATTTAACGATAAAATTTATTTCATAAATAAATAAATTTCTAAAATATCAAATATATTATCATATTTAAAAATATTTTGTTTTCCAAAAACAATTTTATTAAAATAATTAAGTTATTTTAAATCATAATTATTGGTAATTAATATCAAAGAATTAAAATACATATTTAATCAACTAGAAATCATGTTATGTCAACTAATGAATATTGATAATTAAAACCAAGTTATCCGATATTCATAAATTATGGAAAATGGAAACATATTAAACCTAAAAATAGAAGATCAAAATTCAATTAAAAATTTTACTAAATTAAAACAAAAATAAAAAATAAAGTCAAATAAAACTCAAACTAAAAATAAAAATGCACGAATAAAATTTTCTTTATGAATAATTTAGATAGATAAATTTGTATATAAAAATTTAATTAATTATAAGATAAATTAAATAATTAGATTACAAATCATAATTTCTTTACTAATTAATATTAAATAATTATGTGTTATTTTTAACAATTAGTTAATATAGGAGCACCCTATATTAACTAATTGTTAATAATACTCTTCCTTCCTACCACAAAACTTGCGAATAGGCTGTCTTGAATATTACCTTGGAAGTAATTACGGCTAATATCGAACACCTCAAGCATGGTTACGTTGGCCAGCTCTCTTGGTATGTATCCTCCGATTTCGTTTACGCGTACTTTCAGGAATCTTAGCTTCTTGCACCTCTCTATGCTCGTCGGAATTTGGCCAGATAGTTTGTTAAATGGAATTACTAACTCTTCAAGCACTGGTAAGTTGTAACATAGTTCCTGTGGGAGAATTCCTGACAGATTATTTGATCCCAGAGAGATGGCCGTCAGCGAAGATATGTTGAAAACTGAGGAGGGTATGGAACCTGTTAGCTTATTATCTGTCAGGTTCAACAACTGCAACTGGAATAGAGACCCGATCTCCTCAGGAATGTTTCCTCCGAATCCATTTCCTGCCAAGTTCATCCATTTCAGGCGTCGCAAATCACCCAGTTCAGGTGGTAATTCTCCACGAAAGCTATTGTTGCTTACGTCCAAAGCTACGAGGAATGAGAGGTTTCCAAGATACGGTGTGAGAGACCCAGCGAGACCCATGTTGGGAAGATACAAGGCAGTGACTCTCCCGTGGCGAGGACTGCAAGAGACCCCGAACCATTCGCAAAAGGAGGTGGCAGCGGACCAGTTAGTGGACAAGATGTTATCAGCACGACTTGTCTGAATTGCAGATTTAAACGCAAGGAGAGCTGTTTCATCTGTTTTCAGAGAAAGTCGGCTGACAATGGCGAGACAGAGACAGCAATGGAATAGGAAAAGGAATGCTCTAAAGAGGCAATCATTTGGCATGGTGACGGCTCACGAGGGAAAGACTGTCTTAATTCAGAAAACTTCCGTTATTTATAATAGCTTAGGAGAATGTAAATTCCATAGAGTTTCCTGCTGCTTGATCATTGCTGGGAACACGAAACATAGATTAAGCCGGCATTACTCATATTCATTATTCAACAAAGAGTTGAAAATGGTACAATAATTTAGGAAAGGTTAAATTATAATATATCTAGATCTCAGTCTCTAAGTATGCATAAAATAAACACAACTACTGGTGCAGAAACGGTGAAACATTCTTTTGTTTACATGAAGCAGCAAACTTAAAGAAAGAAGCGTTTCAATACAATACAATTCATAAGAATCGCAGAGTTTCTATATAAAAGAGGAAAAACGATTCTCGTTAATGCTTCATATCAATTCCTTAGATAATGTCCAACAAACAAATATCGAAATCCATCTGTATACAGTTCACAACGTAAATTTTGCACTTTTTATGAGTCTGAGCTTTAAATTTGTCAATTCAGATGGGCTTTGACTTCCAAGAATAAAGGATTTATTTATAAAATTCCAGGTTTGCCTGTTCACCAATAGAATCTCAGACCTACATGTTTAATTCAAATAGGTTGGTTGCTTGTGAGAAAAAGATTTTTTAAGTCTGATTGAATTCAATTCAATTTCATCTTTCCTTTTTTAATTAAACATAATGTTTTAAATGGACATGAGAAGAAGGTGCTTTGTATATAGATTGTGAAGTGGAGAATGTTGAAACTACTTTGGAAATTGAATTGTATTGCTTTTCTTAATAAGTAAACACAAACACGAATTGGAGATGGCAGCGCATTGTCACTTTTCACAATGATAACGACCGAGAAACAACTTGATTGGAAGATAGAAGTGTTCAAAGGAAAATTCCCCATGCTGATCATTGCAAGTGTTGTATTTTTTTTAATCCCAAATGATAAAATCTAACTTGTTATCAACTTATTAGCTTTACTCTTCACATGGCCACAATAAGAGTGTGAACTGTTAAGCGTGCGAAATTTATATATGCCTAATCCAAAAACGTATAGTTGGTTAGTGATAATGTTTATAAGAGAAATTCCGCGAAGGGAATTAATTAAGATTTTGTATTCCATTGGCTTAGTGATCAAAATAGTTAGAAATATTACGTATAGAACTTCGAAGACATTATCACAAAAATTAGTTGACTCTATTCCATGTAGGATTCATTACATTTAGGCGATGTTCATTTTATGTAATCATTTTGTGTTGAACTAAGTTGTACTGAACTATATAAATTGTGTTCATTTATGATGCCAAGCTTAATATTGTTCATTTTATCAGTAAATATGTTAAATGCATTTTTTGACAATTTTACTTGAGTATGATAATTTGGAATTCAATCGTCAAACAAATGATGACAGAGAAGATATATGATATTTTTATTTGTACGCAACTGAAATATGATTATTCATTATTGTGAATAAAAACACATGATTCTTCAAAAATCAACACTCAAATGCTTCAGATCAAAGAACACAGAAAGCGCAAAAGAGGAGAAGTCTGAGGCCTACAAAGAGAAGAAGAAAAATGACTCTCGAAAGTTCTAAAGAGTTGTCTGAAGTCATTAATTCACCTATGCCACTTATGTTCCAGACACACGTGAAGCACACTATGCATAGCCACAAAACGCAGCACTTCGTTTGGAAATATATTAAAGTATGATGGAAGACTTTAAAGGAATAAAGACAAAGGTTTTTCAAGAGAGTTACGTGGACAAGGCATGAAGAATATGCGTGGATCCAGTCAAAAGCTTGTGCAAGAATAAGATAATTAAAGATAACAATCTTTAATTAAAGTCACGTAGACAAAGCTAGCATATGTTGACCCAGTCAAAGACAAGCACTATAAATAGCCAAGCCAAGCTCCAACGCAGAGAACAACATCAATACACTTACAAGTCAATAGAGTTTACATTTCTCTGTTTTCAAGTGAGGAAATATTTGAGAGTGCTAGACTACATTATAGTGGGTACTAGAGAGTTTGATAGAACTCTTGCAGGTGTTCTGTAGACACCCAATCTCTTGTATTTTCTCCCTTCTTGATCCTAGAAATAATAGTCTGGTGTGTGAGTTCGACCCTTGGACGTAGATAGCTTTGTGCTATCGAACCAAGTAAACTTTGAGTGTCTTCTTTAATTTCTTGCAATCTTCCATCTCTGCAAAATCAAAATCAAGCAAATTATCATCAGCTTAGAAAGTTATTATACAGAAATAACTCATAGAATTCTAACAATTATTTATATGTATGACATAGCATTGACATACATTTATGCTATTTCTTTCTTCCTATAGAAAATTAGAGTTTCAATTATGGCTAGTGTATCAAAGAATATTGTTGATAAACTCAATAAGGGTGAGAAAGTAAATGGCAATAATTATGAAATCTAGAGTATGAAATCCAACATGTACTGGAAGAGCAATAGGCTATATAACCATTAAACATAACCATGGACATTCCTGAGAAAGACAATATGACCGGACACAAAAGGGTCAACTGTAATGCTTATAAAATATGGAGGAAGAAGAACTAGTTATCTAATATTATGTTTATTTTCATCCACTAGTAATTCCAATAACGATGTAATTTTATAGCATGCTAGACTATATCACATTGGTTTAAACTAAATAAATGGACTACCTAAAAAAGGTCTCTTAGGTGATTTACATTAAATGGATTTACCTATTTGTGAATATTAGCTAACTGATAAAATGACAAGAAAGTCATTTGAAAATGGAACACAAGCTTCCTATGCTTTGTAATTAACTCATTATGTCATATGTGGTCCAATGAATATGAGGGCACAACATGGGGCTACTTAGTATGGTTAATTATACTTAATTTCTCTAAAATCTAAAGCATTAAATTGTTTCAGAAAGTATATAATTTTGGTTAAGGGTTAATTAAATAAGAAAATAAAAGCACTAAGATTGATTAAGGACAAGAATACTTGTTTGATAAGTTCAAGATGTTATGCAATAAAAAAGAAATAGAAAGACAATTAACTATTCCTTAAACTTCACATTAAAATGGTATTATGAAAAGATGTAATAGAAACCTACTAGAAATGGTTAGGTCTGAACTGACACAAGTAAATTTACTAATCACCTATTGGAGTGATGCATTGTTTACAGTCACTTATGTACTTAATCAAGAACCCACAAAATCAGTTATGAACATTATTTAAGAGTGGCGAATAGGTAGAAAACCTGATATGAAAAATCTAAGACCATAAGGGTGTGATGCTGACTTTCATAATTTATCTCACAAATATGGGGTACTAGGCCCAAGAGGATGTAAATTGGCGATGTGATTTAGTTTTAACCGCAAGTGTATGGTGTAACTATAGCTAACACTGGTGAGTACGAGTTTTCCCACAAGGACTAAAATTACTAGTACTTACCATATTTTTATTATGTTTTCTAACAAATTATGGTGCTTATGATTAATCAAATTCAAAATTAAAATAATAAACTAAAATAAATCAACTCAATTGACTAACTAGAATGAAGATTAAACAAAGAAATAATCAAAGAAGACAATGGTGCATGGATTTCGCAGTCCCCTAAGACTTCTTAATTAATTATGATTTCATTATTCAATTTAATCTATGGTTTATTAGGTCATGAAAAGTCCCCAATTACGATAATATCTTTCTCAAGATTATTAACACCTAATCCCATATTGATTAACTGAAATCTCTTTCTAATTAAAACTCTTAGAATTGCATTAATCAATTTGTGAATTTCACTATCAGGTTTGACTCTAATCTAGATGATTTATGTTGAAATATTTTTAGGTATGAATGCAACTTCTTTTAATTATGCTAGATCTTTTCACACATTGGATTTCTCAATCTTAATGGAATGAGATCATACATAAATCAACACGCTTGCAATATTAATTCAAGAATAATTAAGAAAACATAATTGAGAATAAAATCAGTAAAAGGTCTATCTCTAAGTTCATCTAATCTAAGTGTCGATAAAGGTTTAGTTCCTAATCATAGAAGATGTAACATAAAAACTAATGGAAAACTAGAAAATCAAAATAAATGTGATGAAATCCCTTTTAATCTTCATGAAATCTATTTTAGATTGATGGTAATCAACTCCAAACATTTTTCTTTGCTTATTGTTCATTCTCTCTATCATCGTAAGTTGTCAATTTGTATTTTCTCGAGCCTCTCTTTAGCCTCCCTCTTTTCCTCTTAGTTTGCCCTTTTATAGCTTAAACTTTAGGGTTTCTAGAGTGGAAATGATCACCCACATAGCGATGTATATGACCATGTCCCTTAATCTCACTTTAATTCTTCAAAAATTACTAAAAAACATAGTTTGACATAGTCTTTTCCCTCAATGATAGTTTCAATCTGTCAATTTTCTGCCTGGATTCCATTTGATTTCTGCTACTTTTAACCCATAAAGGCAATTAAAACCTCAAAGCATAATATGAATGAATTAAATACCAAAAACAATATAAAAACTCTCAAATAAACAAAAAAACTGTACTAGATATCGGATTAGAACTATGGTATAGTAAGCATTTATCAAACTCCCCCACATTTAAGTATTTTCTTGTTCTCAAGCAAATCAATTTCATTGCTCTCAACTTAATAAGAAACAAGTTAGGAAAATCATTAAACAAATCAAAGTATCCATTAAGATTCTCTATTATTCATTCAATTACAAAGTTCATTGAATTATTAAGCACTTAGTTACTTGCATTAAATTATAAATCAATCTATTTCACTCCATAATTCTTTAAATTTCAACTTAATTCACACCATTCCACTGAATATACAAAGTAAACATATAGAAGAAAAAAGCTAGCTGACTTTTCAGTAGAGATGAAGAATTTGAAGATAAGGAAGACGCTGGAGGTGATCAATTATCAACCAAGGCTTTATCCGGAAGAACCTTGCATGGAGGAACCGTATGTGCCACCAGAAGATCATAATTTTGTCACATGAAGAAACATGGAGTCAAATCAGCAACCCCAAACCAAGGCACTTCTTGTTAGGTAACCCAAGGGAAGTAAATTTCTTTTCTTTACATTTCTGCTTTACTTTTTATTTGCACATGTGTTTCTATGTTAGTTTGTTTCTTGTTTGTTTTTAAGTTTTCAATTACGAGAAAGAATAAAACAAGTGAAACAAACATTTTCTCATTTTCTGTTACTTCTAGGACTATATAGTCATCATTAGAGAATGAGTTGACTAGAGAATTTGATAGCAACTTTAGCATGTACTTTTACTCTTGTGATTGATCGATGTGCATTATCTTTAGAGGAGTAGTGACTAGTGATAGACAAAGCCAGTGAGATTTTAAGCCTTATTAGACTGACACATTCATATCAGTCTCATTTTCTTTTGATAATGTGTGACCTTCATGACATGTACATCATAATGTTGCCTTGAATTTATATTCGAGACCACTTTTTTATCACATACATTAACATGGATATGATTAAGCATTCTTTGCTTTTCCGAACTACATTAGCCAAATAGTCTTTTCCTTTAACATGATTTTTCCCTTGTCAAGCCCCTTTAAGCCTTATTAGCCTTTCTTTTTGTATCAACCACATTGCATCCTTTATACTTAAACAAATGTCCTACCCAAGCAATAAAGTTAGTTGAACATTTGTGATTGTTAAGTTTGTGGATGTACAAAATTCTAAGTATGGGGTTGTACATATGTGTGGATTGGCTATAATGATTGAGATGTTATTTTATATATTATCAGTGGAATTCCCATGTTAATGTAGTTTCTTTTAATGTTTATATAAAAAGGGAAAAAAGAAAAAGAATAGAGAAAAGCAAAAGAAAAGAAAGAAAAAAGAAAAAGAAAAATAATTAAAAAATGTTTAAATAAATATCAAGGAGGAAGTGCATAAGTGGTTTGCAAGGTTATTCATACTTAATGTATCCTCCTAAAGTTGTATTGAACGAGTTATTTAAGTATGTTAAATATTAAGTAGATGTTGGCTTAGAAGGGTCACCTTTTGTGGTTTCAATATATTGTCATCAATTGTATGAGTGATCCCTTCGGATTGGTAAATAATTCATGTGGCTTGTGTATGAGAGCTCGAGTTTGAGTTGCGAAACTTGTTTTTGCATTCATCATAGTTGATGTACACAATTGTGAGTGAATGTTAGTTTTTGCACTTGATAGTATATTGAGTGTTACTTTTGTTTCACTAGCTTTGATGACTTTTATGCTACTTGACCCAAATACATCTCACCTTACCTTTTCCCATATTACAACCTTGAAAATCCTTTGATCCATGATTTTCCATGTGAACATTAGTGGTGGAGAAATGAAACGATATGCAAAGTTGTGGAATAACATGATCATGAATGGTGTTGAGTGTACCTATAGATATATTTTAGTTAAGCAATTTGCTCAAAAGATTTAATATGTTGAATTGCAACAAGGTCTCCACACCAATGAATTCAAATGAAAAATTGCAATTTGAAGATGGCATGGAGAAATGTGATCCCACCTATTTTCAAAGGTTGATTGGCCGATTAAATTATTTGACTCATACATGCCCTGACATTGCATTTTCTGTTAGTATTTTATCTATGTTTATGCATAATCCAACACATCATCACTTTGGAGCAACTAAGAGAGTTTTGAAATATGTTGTTGGAACATCTAATTTTGGGATTTGGTACTCCAAAGTATCAAATTTCAAATTATCTTGTTACACTGACAGTGTTTGGGTAGGTTATTTGGATGATAGAAGGAGCACTTCGGGCTATATTTTTAGCTTAGGGTCAGGAGCTATCTCACAAAGTTCAAGGAAGCAAGAAATTGTTGCATTGTCATCTTCAAAGGCTATGTACATTGCTGCAACTGCTGCTACTTGTCAAGCTGTGTGGCTAAAAAGAATACTTGTTGATTTGGGCCAACAGTTGCAACTAAAATTTTGTGTGATAACAAAGCTACTATTGCAATGACAAAGAATACAGCCTTTCACAGCAGGACAAAGCATATAGACATCGAGCATCACTTCATTTGTAGTCTAGTGGCAAATGGAGAAATAGTGCTAGAGTTTTGTAACACAAATAATCAAGTTGTTGACTTGTTTACCAAGTCTTTGTCACAACTCAAGCGTGATTATTTTCGACAGCAACTTGAACTATGTGATTTTGAATAAGGGGTTGTGTTGAAATTGGTTCAAAATAAATGAAGTCACGTGGTCCATATGTAGCTTACTGAATCTAATGTTTTCCCATAGCTTCGGTTAAGTCTGTTGGTCAAATTTGTCATGGTTGTTTATTTTATTATTTTCCAGCAAGGTAGTAAGTCATAGTGAGTCTTTATTTTCGGTATTCAGTTTCTATGTTTTATCTCCTGGTCAATAAAATGTAATAAAAGTATTGTGCGTGTCTGTTCATTGTTTGGTTTGTCTCTTATATACTTTAATGTTCTGGTTCTACTAACATATCACTCATCTTAGTAATCTTTCCAAGCTCACCGTCATTGACTTGTCTTACAATAAAATTTCTGGAAATATTCCGTCCGAAATAGGCTCATTGGCTAGTCTGAGCATATTTTCCATGGCTAAAAACCATATCAATGGCTCTATATCTCATGAAATTGGAATGATTACCTCACTTTCTCAAGTCTATTTGCAAGGTAATAACATCTTAGTCAATCCCCGAATCGATTAGAGATTTGTTTTTCAGTTCTTAACCTGAAAGGCAATCGACTCTCTGGTTCATTACCCCCAGAAGTTGGAAGTATGAAGTCTCTCACTTCCCTTGATTTGTCAAATAACGAACTTGATGGTCCAATTCCAGCCTCCTTTGGAAACCTCACCAACCTAGTTTGGCTTTACCTTGATTCCAGTGACTTCTTTGGATCTATTCCTAAAGAAATTGGAATGTTAGTAACATCTCTGACAAAATACCACCTGAACTTCGAAAGGCAACACGACTACAAGTACTTGATCTGTCTTCTAATCGCCTTATTGGTGAGATACCTAAGGAACTGGCGAACCTAAAACTTTTGGAACTTATTCTCGACGATAACCAATTTTCAAGTTCCATCCCTGTAGGAATAGGATCGTTGTATGATATGAGCCGTCTTAACTTGGCAACAAACAATCTAACAGGATCAGTCCCCAAACAGCTTGGGCAATGCACTAAGCTTTTGTTCTTGAATCTTAGTTGGAACAAATTTGCGTAAAGTATAACAGAGGAGATAAGCAATTTGCGGTCTTTAGGACATTTTGATTTGAGCCACAACTTGCTGATGGAAGAGATACCCCAACAGCTTGCAGGGTTACATGCCTTGGAGACATTGAACCTTTCCCATAACAAATTGTCCAGCTTAATTCCAAGCACATTTCATAACTTGATAAGCTTGAATAGTGTGGACATAACCTATAACCAATTAAAAGGTCCCGTTCCTAACACTAAAGAATTCAATCAGGCTCCATTTACGGCAATCAAAAGTAACAAAAACCTTTGTGGCAATATCACCGGTCTAAACGCTTGTGTTACCCGTAAAAGAGAGGGAAATGTCTTCAAATATATTGTTCTTTTTTTAAAACTGAAAATGGAAGATAAAAAAACAAAACAAAACAAAAGCACCCTAGCTAATGCAGGGTTCTACGGTACAAAGCACCTTGCTGATCTCAATGAAGGAGTTCCTGGACAATCTCTGGGGGTTCCTAAAGAATGTGCCCTGGGCTTAAAATTTTTGTGAAAGAGGCCATCCAATCCGCACTCTGGTTTCCTTCACGATACACATGCTGCATTTGAACCTTCCAACCTTGATGTAGAAGTCCCCGTGTACCTGCCACCAAAAGAGTATCATTAGTTAATACTGTACTAGAAGAGGAGAGGATGTTAATAATCTCGAGAGAGTCGACTTCCACTATGACTCTCCTATATCCAAGCGCTCAAGCCAGAGTGAGACTCGAGTGGACTTCCCAGAGTTCCACAGTAAGAAGATATCCCCTTCCTATGATGTGCAAGAATCCTCCGCGCCACCTCCCTTTATAATCTTGAATTAACCCGCCTATTTTAGCAATATTATTCCCCGCTTTGACTGCCCCATCTGAATTTAGTTTGACCCAGTCCTCCGGAGGGTTAGTCCAACCAACTAAATTTCCTACTATTCCGCTTTGATTTCGCAGAACGCAGCTTTCTGCTGTCCTAGCTTTCGCAATCCACTTGACATACTCCAGGACTATGTGAGTACCCACGTCTGGCCAAACAAAACCAGCTTCAAATAGACTTCGGTTTCTCCATTGCCAAAGAAACTAACAGGCAACTCCATAAATCATAGCCTAATCACCATGGTTTACTTGGGCCTATACCTGCGGGTTGTGAGCCACCCATCTATCCACTTCCTGTTGGAAAAAAGTCGTGTCCACCACCTCGCGGGGAAAGTTACACCAGAATGCTTTTGCACTCGGGCAGTCTCGAATGACGTGGATTGTAGATTCTTCTTGCCCACAGAAATGACAACTAGCATTCGTGGTGAGTTGACGAATCACTCTCTGCTGATTAGTCAGCAGTTTGCCTTTAGCCAGAAGCCACAGGAAGGCCCTAATCCGCTGGGGCCCTGCCCATTTTCAGATGAGGTCCCAAAGATGATTTTGGTCAATCGTAGAGGTGCCATCAATTAAATCATAGGCTGATGCCACGATGAATCGCCCATGATTCATTTGGCCCCAAATCAGTATATCGTCCTGCAATCCAGCACCAATCCTCTGCATCCCTGCTAGATCCATATAGACCGCGGAGGGTATGTAATGTTGGAACACGTTCCACCACCAGTTACCGTTGTCATGCATAAAATCTGCTACAGTGGCATGAAGCAGGCTATCGAGAATAAGAGATGTCGCCACTAAAATTAGCAGACCCAAATCATTAACCCAATTATCTAACCAGAAATGTATGCCATCCATTGCCCAACTTCCATTTCATATCATGTCGTACATACTGCCAAGTGGAAAATATGCTCCTCCAAATGATCGAGACCCCTCTCCTGTTAATCGTATCAGGGATGGGGTGGGGGCCTAGACGATATTTGGCCCTGATGATTCTGACCCAGAGAGCTGTGGGCTGATTAACCAAAGCCCAACCTAATTTAGTTAGTAAGGCTTCGTTTAAGGATCGAATACGTTTGAGGCCTAGCCCCCTATGTTTTTTTACTGGCAGATGGTTTCCCAATTAACCAGGTGCGTTTTTCGCTGCTCACCCATTGTGCCCCGTATAAAGTCTCTCATTATGCGCTCCAACTCATCACACAATTGTCGTGGGAGCCGCAACATTTGCATCGTGTAGATAGGGAGTGAGGAGATGACTGACTGGGTAAGAGTAACTCAAACTGCCAGGGACAAAACTTTAGCGCGCCATCCTGCGAGTTTCTACTGTGCTCTGTCGAGGAGGTACTGGTAAGTGCACCAGGTTGTGCGATCATGAATCAATAGGACTCCTAAGTACTTACCTAGCTTGCTAGTACAGGGGATGTGCAGAGACTGACTAAGACGGCTAGCAATAGCAGGACAAACATTTTTAGAAAAAAAATTCTAGTTTTATCCGTATTCACTTTTTGACCTGAAGCCTGACAAAACACCTCCAAGGTCTGGGCAATGACTTGCATTTGAGAGTCCTTGGCTTCTACAAATAGAATCAGGTCGTCGGCGAAAAACAGGTGGGATATGGGAGGCCTACGAGGACTCAGCTTGATTGGTTTCCATTGCCTTTGTTGTACGGCCTGTGATATGAGGTGGCCCAAGCATTCCATGCACAAGACAAACAAGTAAGGTGAGAGCGGATCTCCTTGTCGAATACCGCGTGAAGGGTTGAAAGAATCTGTCAAGGAACCTTGCCAGTCCACTTGCATAGGCACAGTCGTCAGACATTGCATAATGACCTGGATTAGAGTATCTGGTAGCCCGATTGCCTGTAAGGTTTGTTGGATGAAGTCCCAGCGAATCCTGTCATACGCTTTCTCCAAGTCAACCTTGATAGCCAACAATATGGTTTTCCCAGTCTTCTTGTGCATCGAATGAATGATCTCCTGGGCTATGATAATGTTTTCAATAATCTGTCAGCCAGGGATAAAGCTGCATTGATTGGCTTCTACCAGGTAATCCATATAATTTTTCAGACGGTTCACTATAATTTTCGATATAATCTTGTAAAGCACTGTGCAGAGACTAATTGGACAAAATTAAGTGATATTTTGAGGGGAGGAGATTTTGGGGATTAATACCAAAATTGTATGATTTAAATCCCTGTCCCAGTGGTCGAGGAGGAACACTTGCTGAATGTACTCCACCACTTTCGGCCCTATCTTCCCCTATTGCTTCTGAAAGAATAACGCGTTGAAGCCATCTATCCCAGGGACCTTATTAGGGTTTATGTCAAAGATTGCCATCTTGATTTCCAGATCATGGGTAGGTTAGGTAAGCATTTGGGTCCTGTCCCTCGAAATCAAAGGGAACGCTCTAGTGATCGGGAACCTCTGAACTATTCTATCATCATTAGTATTGTAACACCCAAATACCCCCTGGAAGGATACATGGATGCCACCCAAGCCAGAACAGACAAAACCAAACATCACACTGATATTTATTTTATTTAGTAACTCAAACCCACACACATATATTACATAT
>JANIPM010000002.1:66839748-66853055 GCA_027478405.1 Erythroxylum cassinoides
GAGTCTATTTTGAAACATGATGGAATGGCAATTAATGGCTTTGGAAGCCATCCTTTGCCATCCAAAATCTAATATTTGGGGGGTCAAGGATGGAATAGCATGGCTTGCCTTCCAAACCTCTCTTATTTTATTTAAACTTCCAAACAATGGAGTGACCCATTCAACTCCATTCCATTCCACTCCATTCCATTCTGTTCCATTAATTACCATTCCATTCCATTCCATCCTAAACTCCCAAACATACCCTAAGAGGCTCAATGTTGTCAGGGAAATGGCCAATGCTTTGTCCTAACTACACCATGACTGCTTCCGTCCAATAATTCATATAGACATTTCTAGCAACAACATCCTTGTAGACTCCAGTTACGAAGCTCGTGTTTCTGACTTTGATATAGCAAGGTTTCTGACGCAAGACTCTTCCAATTCAGTCGCTGGTACCTTTGGTTACACAGCTCCAGGTGCATTCAACTTTCCTTTGTTTTCTTTAATTTTTTAGTCATCACTTCTATACAAGGAACCAAGCTTTAAGAAGCATTATTATCATTAAGGTAGACACATATAGCCTAGAAAATCTTCCTTTAAAATTAAGAACGGTTCTATGGCCTTGTTCAATATTTGAAGTAATCCATTTTTCAAACTAGAAGATATGTACTTAACATCCCCATTGAAACTGAAATGACTACTTTCTTATTTTGATTTTGTTCTTGTTGCTAATTTGGCGGAGCTACCTTACATAATGAGAGAAAATGAGAAGTCGGATGTCTACAGTTTTGGAGTGGTAACATTGGAAGTAATAATCGGAAGGCATCCGAGTGATGTTATCTCGTCTCTTGCATCACTTGAATCATCATCTCCAATGGCAATTGGTAAGCACACACTATTGAAGGATGTGATCGACCAACGCCTCCCAACTCCGCGAGACAAAGACTTAGGCAGCGTGGCCTACATTACACTACGTGCATTTGCATGTTTGAGAGCTAATCCACAATCTCGACCAACCATGTAGGACGTTTCTATTGGGAAAAACTTAGTATTGCAAAATTATGTGGAAGTATAAACACAATACCAAAACTTCTCAAATCTATTTGAATAATTGGAGTAAGTAAATATCATCAACAATTTGTCAACAATAACAGCAAATCAAATACAAGTAACGACACCGAAATTTTTAACATAAAAAATCCCTTCAAATCAAGGGTAAAAGCCACGGGACCTCTCGTCCGAAATATAGCTCTACTAAATTAAAATGTGTACAAATATCCTCTTATCAAAGACACAAACTCAACATTAATAAGAGGAATAAGCAACTGCATAAGATAACATTGTTAGGAACATAAAAGGAGAGAAATTATCAAAAATGTGTCACTATTTTGAGGCTTCGATCTGAACATCCAGACCTCCAAATGAAAATGTGACCATTCAAAATGTAGAGGACTCTTTCAAGAACATATTCCTAAATTTTCAGCTCGATCCAACGGTAGATGAGTATGGATCAAGAAGAAAAGTGAATATGGTCATCCAAAAATGTCACAACTATTTTTGCTCTCTCTTCCTTCTATTGTGTCTGACTCCCATGGTTGAAGAAAAAGCTAATATGTGGAAGGCAACAAAACAAGTAAAAAGTCATGGGAGGGGATAAGACATGGGTTTTTCCATATAGGATAGGACCCACAGCCTAACAAATCTCCCCCTCCTGACTATGTGGAGGTGCTTGCCATCCCAGCGATTAAACAATACGTCTGAAACTTCCATCTTGGCAAAGACTTGGTGATCATATCAAAACAATTACCATCTGTATGAACCTTTGGAAGCTCAATCAACTTAGAATCCAAAATATCTCTAACCCAATGGTATCTAACATCAATATGTTTTGATCTACCATGGAATATGAAATTCTTAGCTAGTTGTATCACACTTTGACTGTCATAGTGTAACACATACCCCTCTTGAATAAATCCAAGTTTCCTCGCAAATCTCTTCATCCATAACATTCTTTGCATGCTTTAACAACAATTATAAGCTCTGCTTCTGTGGTAGATAAAGCAACACATTTTTGTAATCTGAATTGCCAACTTACTGGTCCCCCTGTAAAGGTAATCAAATAGCCTGAGGTAGACTTTCTTGTATCAATATCTCCTGCTAAATCAGAATCAGTGTAACCTGAAAGAATAGGCTTCCCTGTTCCAAAACAAAGACTCACAGTAGATGTCCCACAGAGATATCTCATTATCCATTTCACAGTATACCAATGGTCTATTCCCATATTAGAAAGAAACCTAATAACTATACCAACAACATGAGCAATATCTGGCCTAGTCTAAACCATAGCATATATTAAACTACCCACAGCTGAAACATAAGGAACTCGTTACATAGTTTCCTTTTCCTTCTCATTTCAAGGACACTGTTTTCTACTCAACTTAAAGTGTATTCCAAGAGGTGTACTTACAACTTTAGCCTTGTCCATGTTGAATCTCTAAAGGACTTTTTTAATTTACTTCTCTTGTGATAGCCATAACTTCTTGGCCTTTCTGTCACGAATGATCCTCATGCCAAGAATCTGTCTTGCTATTCCTAAGCCTTTCATAGTAAAAGACTTATTCAAATCCTGCTTTAACTTAGCAATCTTGCAAGTATTATGGCCAACAATAAGAATATCATCAACATATAACAACAAAATGATAAAGTAATCATCAGAGAATTTATGCATGTAAATACAATGATCAAAGGAAGTCTCCTTGAAGCCTTGTTGTTTTATAATTGAATCAAACTTCTTGTACCTTTTCCTTAGAGTTCATTTCAAAGCATACAAGCTCTTCCTTAATCTGCAAACATAATCCTCTTTCCCTTTGACTCCAAAACCTTCTGGCTGCTCTATATATATCTCTTCATCCAAATCACCATGAAGAAAAGCAGTCGTAACATCCATCAGATCAATCTCCAAATCAAGGTGTGCTGCCAAACTCAATACAACTTGAATGGATGACATCTTCACTAGTAGAGAAAAGATTTCTTCAAAATCAACTCCTTTCTTTTGACAAAAGCCCTTGACAACCAATCTTGCTTTATACTGTGGAATTGAAGTACCATCTTCATGTTCCAATCTGAAATCAGTTCTTCAAAGCTTGTCTATTCTTAGGCAAGTTAACCAGATCAAATGTAAGATTGTCATTAAATGATTTCATCTTGTCTTCCATTGCTTCAAACCACTTCTCCTTTTGCTCACTATCCATGACTTCCTCAAAATTTTTTAGCTCTCCCCTTTCAGAGATAATTACATACTCATTAGGAGAATAATGTGATGAGGTCTCTCACTCTAACAGACCTTCTAAGAGAAGTCTCTGGAGCCTTTGTAGTTGTTGGTTGCTGATCCACTACAACATTATGTGCTGGAGCATCAAAAGTGTCTACACTTTGTTGATCATTTTGCACTTGATCACTATCTTCACTATCATCTTGAACATCATGATCTTGACGGTTATTTCCAACTGCATTCGGGGTATCATTAATAGAAACTGGCTCAACATCAACCAAACTATCACTGTTATGAGAATCTCTTCTCTCTGCCTTCTCAATATCCTTAATAGTTTGGTCTTAAAAAAGCACTACATCACTACTTCTGACAAGTTTCTTCTCAACTGGATCATACAATCGATAACCAAACTTATCCTGACCATAATTAATTCAGATACATTTTCAGGTCTTAAAATCAAAATTTGACCTCTCATCCTTAGGAACATGCACAAATGCTTTACAACTAAAAACTCTCAAGTGATCATAGGAAACATCCTTGCCAAACCAAACTCTATCAAGAATATCACCATCCAAAGCTATAGTGGGTGACAAATCGATAACATGAGCAACTGTGCAAAGTGCTTCAACCCAAAAAGAATTTGGCAACTTTGCTTCTATAAGTAAGCATCTAACCATCTCCGTTAAAGTTTTATTTATCCTTTCTACTAAACCATTTAACTAAGGAGTTTTTTTATATCTAATACCTTGCTCTCTACAATAGTTAACAAATGGCCCATAATATTCACCACCATTATCAGTGCAGATGTATTTCAATTTCTTGCTAGTTTGTCTTTCAACTAAGGCATGAAATTCTTTAAATTTCTCAAAAACCTCATCTTTGGTCTTTAAAGCATAGACCCAAAGCTTCTTAGAACGATCATCAATAAATGTTATAAAATACAATGCACCGCCATGTGATCTTACCTTCAAAAGACCACAAACATCTGAGTGAACCAATTCTAAAAAATCAAACTTTCTTGAAGAAGGATGACTATTAAAAGAAACTCTCCTTTGTTTCCCAGCCAAGTAGTGAACACACTTGTTCAACCTAACATCCTTAACCCCTTGAAGCAATTTTTTCTTGGCCAAACAATTAATCCCCTTCTCACTCATATCAACTAGTCTTCTATGCTAAAATTCTGATGTAGTATCACTCTCTACCATATTCATTAAGCCTTCAAAATAGAACTTTGCAACATGTACAAGTTATAGGATTTGTTACCTCGAGCTACAACTATTAAACCTTTTGTAAGTTTACAGTGTCCATTGTTAAAGACATTGGAATAACAATCTTCATCAAGTTTTCCTGCAAATATCAAATTCAAGCGAATTCCTAGTGTATGTTTGACATTTTTAAGAACTAACCTTGAACCATTATTAGTTTCCAAACAAACTATTCCAATGCCAATCACACTTATCTTGCTATCATTTCACATCTTTAATATCCCAAAATCTCCAGGAGTATAAGAAGTGAAGAATTCCTTTCTTTGCGTGGCATGATAAGAAGCACTAGTATCTACAACCCAATTAGTCTCATAACTTACCAAATTGATGACACTTTCATCATAAGCAGTAAGGAGATCACCATCAATAGCACTAGCATACACGATTCTAATCAACATTGTCCTTTTTTCTATCCCATTTCCTTTTTCAGCTTAAAGCAATATTTCTTAATATTCCCTGCCTTACCACAATGATCATATACAAAATTTTTATACTTAGACCTTAACTTGCTTCTACTTTTCTCTCTACCTTTTTGACCTTTGAATTTTTTTCTCCCCCTCTATTCTATAATCAAACATCAGATTGTGAAGATGATGTAGAAGAGTCCTGAGATCTTCTTCTCACTTCCTCATTCAAAACACCACTATTTGTATATTCCATAGTTACCACACCATTAGGAGCATAATTGGCCAGTGAAACACGAAAAGTTTCGCAATAATCAAGTAAAATATTAAGCAACCAAAGTCCTTGTATCTCATTATCAAATCTTATACCCATTCCAGATAGTTGATCAATAATACCCTGAAAATCATTCAAATAATCAAAAATAGCACTGCCCTCTTTGTATTTCAAGTTCATCAACTGCTTGAGCAAAAATAACTTTTTTATTTCTTGTCTTTGATGCATAAAGTTGCTCAAGCCTATCCCATAGAGTTCTAGCATATGTATCATTAATAATGTAATTAAGAACAGCATCTTCTACCCATTGTCTAATAAAACTACGTACTTGCTGATGTTCAAATTCCCAATCTTCATCAGACATAGACTCAGGTTTATTAGTGGCAAACACAAGCAAATGCATCTTTTTCACAAATAACAAATCTTTCATCTTACCCTTCCATTTGTGGTAATTAAATCCATTCAAGCAAACCATTTACTAGTATTAACGTCCATAGTTCAAATAGACCAAAAGGATTAAATCAACCAATGCTCTGATATTGCTGTGTTGAGAAAAACTCGGTATTGCTAAATTATGCGGAAGTGTAAACACAATAGCAAAACTTCCAAAATCTATTTGAGTAATAGGAGCAAGCAAACACCAACAACAATTTGTCAATAATAACAGAAAATCAAACAAAAGTAATGACACCAAAATTTTTAACGTAAAAAACCCCTTTAAATCAAAGGTAAAAATCAAAGGACCTCCAGTTTGAAAAATCATCATCATCATCATCACACCCAGTCCGAAGTCCCACAATTAAGTGGAGTCTAAGGAGGTTTAATAGTACGTAGCCTTAGTAAAAATCAAGGGACCTCCGGTCTAAAAAATAGCTCCACTAAATTAAAATGTGTACAAATATCCTCTTCTCAAAGACACAAACTCAGCATCAACAAGAGGAATAAGCAACAACATAAGATAACATTGTTAGGAACATAAAAGGAGAGAAATCACCAAAAATGTGTCACTGTTCCAAGGCTTCGATCTGAACATCCAGAGCTCCAAATGACAAAGTGACCATTCAAAATGTAAAGGACTCTCTCAAGAACATACTCCTAAATTTTCAGCTCATTCTAACAATAGATGAATATGGATCAAGAATAAAAGTGAATATGGTCATCCAAAAATGTTACAACTATTTTTGCTCTATCTTCCTACTATTATGTCGACTCCCACGGTTGAAGAAGAAGCTAATATGTGAAAGACTAAAAAAACAAGTAAAAAGTCATGGAAGGGGACAAGACATGGGTTTTTCCATATAGGATGGGACCAACATCCCAACAGTTTCTTCATTGTTAGTTAATAAAGGGCATCCACTGACAAAACCACTTCCTGCCATTACTTTAGGTGAAATGTCAGATAATGAAGGATTGAGGTATCACTAGGTGCTTTTTAATCAATTTAGCTCTGAGCCATTAGCAATACCACTACTTTTGGGTATGCATGGTGTTCGTACCTATGTATTTTTCTCCCCTTTAGTGTTTCGATCCTTTTAAAAAGATAAGGGGATTGGCCTATTTTTTAGAAAATCGAGGCTTGATTAAATGTCACACGCAGTGAAATAATAAGGAAGCATTTTTCACTTTGATTTTCCAAAAATTAATATCATATAAAATTATATAACATGATTATCACATAAAATATAACAAAACATGAATCTTAATTGGTATTTTATTATGAAACTTGATCCTTTTGTTGTGGTTTTTATCGAATCATTTCTGAAACTATCCATCTCTATCATGGAAGTTGCATTAATATCGGGCCTCTAATAATATCCACAAAACTTGTTAAGATAACTATGCAATTGTTGCAGATAGTGTTAGACAAGATATGTTAGCTTCCTTAAAATTTAAGTCTATTTATAATAGATTTTAGACATTTTAGTAATTTAATTGAAATAAAATTCTAATTATAATCACTAATTATACTCAAATAAGGTCTAATATTTCATGTTGATCCTTATTTACTGAATATTTTATATTTAATGGTAAAGTTTCTCAAACTTTCCAATTAAGTCCAACTTTATTAAAATACCTTTTCTCTCTTCAATCCGTTCTTTTTCTTTGACCTATTAGGTTCCTTGATATATTAGAAATGGATATAAATTATAACTTAAAAATATATTTAAGATTAAAAAATTATACTATTTTAATTTATCTTTAATTCTTTATTTAAAAAATTTATATTCGTATATCAAGATTGGTGTTCAACAACATATCATAACTACCTAAATATCTAGGAATGTCAAAGTGGTTTTGACTAACCTTTTCATGCATAATTTTTCGTATAATTTAATAATTTCATCATAAAATGTTATGATTAAACATAGAGCATGTAACTAATGTCAACTATATTTGAGTCCAATCGTATTATATCTCTACCATTAGTAATTGATTATATTAATAATATTTGAAAACTATTTACAAAATCCCATTTCATCTTAGTCAATGATTTTTGAATCAATACTAATTAAAAATAAAGAAACTTTCTCCCTAATTACTTTAGCATGATGAATCTTATATTTATCACCCAACTACCTCCATATAATTAATCCTATATTCAATAAATACCTATTGAGCTACCCTTGACTAGAATAAGTCACAAGTAGTTACAAAAATATAATAATCCCTATATGAGATATTTTGGTGATCTCAAGTTAAATAATCACTTATACAATTATCATAATGAGAATTTTTATAGACATACAAGTAATGTTCTAAATGGATTTCTCTGGGGTCAGTTTAGTGAGCTTATTTTCTAATAAGCACCCACATGTTTTGTTTGCCCCAAAAAAAATTTTCTTTTTCTTGATAAATGAGCAGAATTAGATTAATTTTGGGATCTTGTTAGATTATTGTATGTTGGAATTAATTAGCATGTTAATGTTAATGAGATTATGTTACATAGGTGAATTTGATTAAAGTTAAAGTGATAAATTGCATAAGGGATATTTTGGAGAAATCACTTAAGTGGGAAGACTTTAAGGCTTTGAAGGAGCGGCAAAATAGGAAGAGGAATTTATTGGCTTGCATTTTAGAAGTCAAAAATGTTGGTAAGGAAGAACAGAATATAGAGAAAGCACAAAAATAAGAAAGAGGGTAGAGAGAGTGTCGTGGGTTTAGAGAGAAAAGAGAGGTTTGAGCTAGGTTTTGATTTTTCTTAACCTTCAAGAGGGGTTTTGAGAGTGATCAAAAAGGAAAAAATATAGAGAAAGATCAGAGCTTTCTTTTGAACTAAGCATTTCTTCATTTGGAGAAGATTTGAGGTAAGAGCATTTTAAGGCTTCGGATTTTGGAAGGGGTTTTGGTTTCAAGAGCTTAGAAAGTGCATGGGTTTAAAAGTTCTAGGATTAATTTATACATTAGTTTCTTTGGGCTCATCTGGAAATTTTTATTGATTTAGGATTGACATTTATGTAAAAAGGGAATATAGAAGGACAAGAGGAGCAAGAGAAGAAGCATATTTGAACAAGCCATAATCAAGGACTTCAAGGTGGGTTTCACTTTTATAGTTAAGTAATAAGCCAATATAAGTTTTCTGTCAAGAAATGATAGCAAATAAATTTTGCAACTACCTCATTCATGTGCATTTAAAGTTTTTTTAAATGTTGCAAGAATGTGCTACATGCTTATACATGAGTTGTGTGATGATTTATGAAAAGTTGTTTTTTAAAAATGATTCTTTAAAAATGATGCGTGATTATGAAACCATAATTTTTAAAATGGTTTTCTTTAAGGTATAACAAGTATGTGAAAAGTAAATTTTCAAAAAAATGTGCCATTTTAGGCATCAAGCTTACAAGATGTTGAAACTTATGTGTTATGTAGGTTTGTGGTAGTCTCTCAAGAACCGTCACGTGCACGTTGCTCTAAGTATAGGTTTCTTCCGCCTACCTGCTAGTAGCATAGAGCTCCTTCAAGGACTCCCTCAAGAATTTACGACTACACAGGACCATTACATTGGAAATGTGTAGCTCATCATATTTTGGACTTACCCAAACCATTTGATATGTTTATGTATTCATGACAAGTTGATTTACGTGATGCATTTCATGATCTGCATACTCATGAATTTCTGCATTGAAAATGGCTTATAAATGTTTTTGCTTGTTACAAATTATAAAATTGTTACCCATGGGCTTTAAGCTCACCTCCCCTCCCCCCAATCTCCTCCCACACATTTAGGTGATGAGCAGGATATCGAGTAGGTCAAGAGACAGGGCAGCACTCCTAGTTTTGATTATTTTGTATTTGAAGCAATTTGCATTTTGAGCAAATCATGTATCTTTTGTATTTTAGGATTTTGATGTATTAATGTATTTGCGGCTTGAAATACCCACTAAAGCTTTGTAAAACTTTTATTTTTTGATGCAAATGGGATATGTTTGCATATTTACTCATGACTATCAAAAGTTGATACATTGAAATTTTTCAAGTTTCACAAAGAAAAAATTCGTTTTCTGTCTTCAAGGTTAATCTAAGTTGATTTAGGCAAATGTGTCTTCTAGTAGTAGTAAGTCTTTCTTTTATCTTTCCAACGGTATTTAGCATGTAAATTTTAAATGTCTGACCTGAAAGTCATGGTCCTTATAAGTGAAGATGTGCAAGAGAGGAGTTGTATCTTCTGCTTTTTTGCTTCTTCTGTGATGACGTCATCTCCTTTTGTATTTTCTTTGTAATGATGTCATCTTTTTCTGTGTTTTGTATCGTCTATGTTTTGCTTCTTTTGCTTTTTTGTTTCTTCTGTGATGACGTCATCTCCTTCTGAACTTTCTTTGCGATGACGTCATCTTCTTCTGTGTTTTGTATCGTTATCTTTTCACTTCTTCTGTCTTTTTTATTCCTTTGCCTTTTTGCTTCTTCTATGTTTTGCTTCTTCTGTCTTTTTGCTTCTTCTATGTTTTGCTTCTTCTGTGTTTTGCTTCTTTTGTCTTTCCGCTTCTTCTGTCCTTTTGCTTCGTCTGTCTTTTCGCTTCTTCTGCCTTTTCGCTTCTTCTGCCTTTTTTCTTCTTCTGCCTTTTTGCTTCTTCTGTGTTTTACTTCTTCTGTATTGTGCTTCTTCTGTTTTTTTGCTTCTTCTGTCTTTCGCTTCTTCTATCTTTTCGCTTCTTCTGCTTTTTCGCTTATTCTGCCTTTCGCTTCTTCTGCTTTTTGCTTCTTCTGTCTTTTGCTTCTTCTGTGTTTCGCTTCTTCTGTCTTTTCGCTTCTTCTGTCTTTTCGCTTCTTCTGTCTTTTTGCTTCTTCTGTCTTTTTGCTTCTTCTATCTTTTTGCTTCTTCTATCTTTTTGCTTCTTCTGCCTTTTCGCTTCTTCTGCCTTTTCACTTCTTCTGTCTTTTTGCTTCTTATGCCTTTTTGCTTCTTCTGTCTTTTGCTTCTTCTGTCTTTTGCTTCTTCTATCTTTCTGCTTCTTCTGTCTTTTTGCTTCTTTTGCCTTTTCGCTTCTTCTGTCTTTTGCTTCTTCTGTCTTTTTGCTTCTTCTGTCTTTTGCTTCTTTTGTGTTTTGCTATCTTCTATCTTTTGTTTCTTCTGTCTTTTCACTTCGTTTGTGCTTTGCTATCTTCTGTCTTTGATTCTTTTGTTCCATTTCTGACCCCTTTAGAAGATAGAATCTGACCTCAAGGTCTTCCTCAAAGTTGTAGGTTTCAAAGCCTTCTTTGAAATCATCCTAAGAGAATCTTAACCCGATATCCCTAATGATAGTTTTGTCAACTGTCCCAAGGCTGGTGCAAAATGATTAGGGTCGACTTCTGTTCGGATGTGGTAAAAGTGGATCGTCCTGGTGGAGGTATGTCACCCTTGCGGGACATGTGTTCAGATGTTACTTAGGACATCGGGCTCGTGACTTACAAGGGCGGGGTGTCTAACACGTTTGTTTAAGTATCACTATACTTTAGTCTATGAGATCAACAACTTCATTTATAAGGAAGAAATAAAATATGTGATAGTCTTTTTAGGCTCTCTGAATGTCCAGTTCTAATAAAATAATGACTAGGAATAATTTATGGATAATACATATATGAATCTCATAATTATGATCTCATTATAGTTTCATTTGCAATGTATATTTATCTCATGGAATTTATCATATACATTTGAATATGTATGAGATAAAGAATACCTTTAAATAATTATATTACTAAACTACAAAATTATAATCAATTGATTGACTATAAAACATACATCAACAATCTCTTACTTGCACTAAGTCAATCATTCAAGTATCTTATGTCATATCAGCATATGATAATCATGCTACTGTTGAGATAGTAGTTAGGGAGAGAATTCTATATTATTTTCTATATTAAGCACTTACTTAAATCTTATAATTTTCATATTAATTATCATCATAATTAATAGAAAACGCTTAAATACATACTTGATCTTTGAAGAGTCTTTAGCTCCTTTTGCATACCTAATGATTCTAATGTCTACAATACATTAATGTTTGAACAATAATGAACTTCTTAATCCAAATAATCATTTTCACTATATTAAAATTTTAATATGGCTTAATTAGCAATTAATGCTATATTGGAACCTTTCTAATATTAATATAATATTATTTTAAGTAAAATATACCTTAATTAGGATTTACTTCTTAAGTTAATATCCTTATAACCTTGAAATCAATCAACTGATACATAAAATAATGGATATCTTTACTACTTCACAAGTATGAGATATCTCAAATAGTAAACACCTTTAGTAAATTATATATTTACTTGGAATACTACATCTATCTCTATTGATTTAATTCTCAAAATTAAGTTGTTAAATTTTCATATCTAATAATAGTTATTCTTAGACAAACATATATTAAACAATTAAAAATATGAATTTTTGTTTTCTATGAGCAGTATGTCTCTACACACAGACAACTATATTCTTACTAGCCTTCCTGTGTACATGGTAAATTTACAATCATCTCTAAAATAAACTCTTTGAATTCATCGTGATAATGAATCTTTCAATGTCTTATAGCCTTTCAATTATACATCAAATGTATTAATAAAAGCACTAGCTCTAATTGGATGTTCCCTTCAAAATTTATCTTACTCCCACTATTTATTGTGAGAATCATTCTCCTATAAGTGTTCATTGAAACAAACAATTTTATTCAATGGGGTCTGCAAAATTATATCCAACTTTTTAGATTTCTCATAACATTTTATTATCCGATTTAGTTTTAAACTTATTGGTTAATATATGCTTCAATTATGCATTACATTCTAAAATCATTAACTTTGACTCTTTCAAAGTTTAGTGTTTCATATGAAACCTAACTAAATGATTTAATTAGAATTATTGTAGGTAAATTGTAGTACTAGGCTTAGCTATAAACAAATAAATATTGCATCATATAATATCTAGTATTGCATTTTCATCCTTACACAATGAAATTTAATTATGAAGGTGTTTATTAGAGAATCACATTCCTTATAGATAACAAAAAAAATTAAATCAATCATATCGATCTCATCAAAGTGATTCAATATTCTCAATGCTTAATTTCTACTCATATTTAAACAATTTGAATTTTTAAAATTTTAAATAATTATTTAATTTTATAAATATGACTATTTCTTATAAATTCATTATTAAATTTATTAAAATACAAGTATTATGCTATAAAAACTAAGGGTGAGCATTCGGGTAATTCGGGCTCAATTTTTACTGTTTAGGCCCAGCCCGAATGTAGCGCCCCCTTACCGTAGGGTACACACCGGGACGTCCGCAGATCGTTCCGACACATAACCCATGATAAAGGTGCACTACCGAGCAAACCCAACTATACTCCACATGGCATCAATAAAAATATTACTATTTTTTTTAAACCAAAATTTCCTTTTCATTCATTCCATTGAAACCATAAGTACACAGTTCTGTCCAAGATTACTGTCCATACAATACTCAAAAGAAATTAAACAACTCCTAACTAAGTCATCCCCAAAAGTCCCAACTGACCCACCTTTGCGCCATAACTTCTCTTGCCGAAACGATCTACAAGGCAGAGAAAGTCTCTCTCCCTGGAGCTAGGAGTCTACTATCACTGTCCTGAAAAATATTGCAA
>JANIPM010000002.1:66857109-66869342 GCA_027478405.1 Erythroxylum cassinoides
TTATTAAAGAATGCTCATTTTTCTTAATTAATGAATAAAAACACATTTCATATTTAATAAAAAAATACAATTTCTAATGTATATCAAGAAACCATTTATTCATAAATTAATAAAGAAAAATGTCTAAATGAATATAATGATAATTATCTAAAATAATTAAAAAAATTAATTTGTCTTAATTAGCTTGAAATATATATAGGAAGTTAGAAGTTAAATTTCTTTAATATAAGAAGTACAAAAAAGTTATGCGCATAAAAAACTCTAAAAATAAGACTATTACAGGATAGACAAAGTATCCAGTACGTGGGTAGTCTTTACATATGGCAATAACTTACAACTTAAAGTGTTACTCGCAAACCAGGTTCTATGATCTCCATTTGCATGTTTCAAAAACAAGGGGATCTAGTACTAGTAGAGTTGCAATAAGTGACCAAGCAGAGAAATTGACCAATTTCACAAGACAAGTTCAATTTTATCAAGGTTGGTAATTGATGATGATGCAAAATTTCGTAGATTCATATCCATCATTGGATAAAATTCAGTCCCTTCATGATATGTATGTGAATTGCCCTCTTTGATTTTATATTAAAATCACATTGTCATGTTGAGTTTTAGCTGAGGTGAGATCTTGTCTAGCAAGTCATATATATATATATATATTGGAAGTTAGAAGTTAAATTTCGTTAATATAAGAAGTACAAAAAAGTTATGTGCATAAACATCTCTAAAAATAAGACTATTATAAGATAGTCAAAATATCCAATTATATATAGGAAGTTAGAAGTTAAATTTTGCTAATATAAGAAGTACAAAAAAGTTATGCGTATAAACAACTCTAAAAATAAGACTATTAAAGGGTAGTCAAAATATCCAATTGGTATATGGGTAGTCTTTACATATGGCAATAACTTACAACTACAAGGGTTACTCTTAAACCAGGTTCCTATGATCTCCATTTGCATGTTTCAAAAACAAAGGGATCTAGTACTAGTAGAGTTGCAAGAAGTGACCAAGCAGAGAAATTTACCAATTTCACAGGACAATTCAATTTTATCAAGGTTGGTGATTGATGATGATGTAGAATTTCTTAAATTCATATCCACAATTGGATTAAATTCAATCCCTTCATGATATGCATGTGAATTGCCCTCTTTAAGTTTATATTGAAATCACATTGCCACGTTGAGTTTTAACTAAGTTGAGATCTTTCTAGCATGTCATTAGCTAAAGTAGCAAATCTCATTTTTTGGAGAAATCTTGACAGCAGCATCGGTTCCTCAATTTTGAAGTTCGTATAAAATAGTATTTTTAGTGCTCCATATGAGATGAAATATAATTCTTAGGCCCACCCTAAAAAGTTTTTTGTCCCTTTTGTTCTTCGGCTGAAGTGTATTGGCTCATTCCATAATATTTAACCACTTTTGAGTGTGAAATTGCATATTGAATAAGTTATTCATTTCCTTCTAGAGTGTATTAGAATAGTGAGATTTAAATAATAGTTGTGAATGGCATTCCAAGCTACTCCACATAAAACATAGTCTTGCTTTGATTAAGAACTTAATTCTATCTCTGGTAGCCAACCTTTGTTTAATGGCTAGCCAAAGTAGAAACGAGTAAGAAGGGGGAATATCTTGGTCCTAAACCAAACCATCTTATTTTTCTCCTCTATCTAATAAACCAAATTAAGCCTGTCAAGCTCGAGAGGGATTTCAAAGATTAATTTAAGGGTTCTAAAAGAGCCTTTGGCATAATGGAATGGCCATCTCCACTTTTCATTTTTTAGGAATTTTAAAACTTTAAGACAAGTAGGAATTGTTGTTCTCAGTAAGGAGAGCTCTCAAATTTTATAGAGTGGTCCTACAAATAGTCAATTATCAAACTAGAAGTTAGCACCATAGTCATTCCCAATCTTATGTTTAATGAAGTTCTGCATAAATGGCTTGGTAGATATGATCTTCTATAAAGTATAGGATTAAGTTGGTTTTACTTTAGTGTTCCATGCACCTTCCTCTTTTATGTGATATGCATGAACCCATTTAACCAAAGGTTTTCTTTTTAAAGCATAGCATCCATAATCTTTTAGATAGTAAAGATTTGTTTGAGATAGTGGCAGAATGGATCCTAATTACCCCTTCTTGTTTAGGCAGACAAAGGGAGTTCTCGTTAACATTAGGAGGCTTGGTGCTATTGTTGTAACCCTTTCATATGAAGTCTCTTATTAGCCTGTCAATATTCTTCAAGACTTATCTAAACATGGCTAATTATGAGAGCTAGTAAATATAGAGATTGTTCAAAACACTCACTGCCAATTGAATCTTACCTCTATAAGATAAACCTTTATTGCACTAGGAATACATCCTTTTCTATATTAAATTAATGAAAGGCTTATAGTCTCTTACAACTAGACTTCTAGTTGAGATAGGAACTCTTAGGTATTTGAATAATAAGGAGTTCGCCTTTAGTCCAAGTGAAGTTAGAACAATGCAATCTTATGGAAGTATGGAAGTCCCGAGATCTCCTTGAAGGTTTCCAATGATTTTAATACTAGGAAAATTGAGTCATTGTTACAACACATAACATTAGTAAATTATCTACAAATGCCAACAATGAAATCCTTAAGCTCTTGCCTGTAGTGAAACATAAAGTTGGGAGAGTTCTTAATGTTGATAGTTGTAATTATGCTCAATTATGATTGTGAAAAGGAAAGGCAATAATGGATCCCCTTTCTTTAATCCATTAGCTCATTTGAAAGAGCTAGAGATTCCACCATGAATTAAGACTGTAAAGAACAAATCATATAGGATAGGCAAACTAAAAGTTGTTAATGAGTTAAGAATGAACTACTAGTTAACTGTATCAAATGATTTTATGAAATCAATTTTAAAGACATAACTTTTAGTTACTTTGTTTGAGGAATAGTCTTAGAAAAGTTATTGAGCTAGACATATGTTATCTCTAGTTTTGCTTCCCTTTACATAGGCACCATGGCATAGATTGATGAAGCATAGTGGGGTATCCCTAAGTCTATTAGCTAAGATCTTGGAAATCACTTTATAAACAATATTATAGCAAGAAATAGTTTTGTAGTCCCTCAAGCCCTCATAATTAGCACCTTAAGTATTAGACAAATAAATTTTTTGCTCAACATTGGTAGCAGATAGTCTTTCTCAAAGATTTAAGGATAATGTTAACAGTTAAAAATCTAGTTAGGTCTTAAGTAGCCTAAAAGAATTTGGCATTGAGTTCATTTGGATCAAGTGCCTTATCAAGGTTGAATGAGGAGATAATGAATCTAATTTCCTTCTATATGACTTTCCAAGTGAGAGCATCAACATTTTGTTTGGTGATAGACCCTTTTAAGGAATTGAACAACTCTACAGGCAATTTCTTAACTACATTTCTTCTACCTAATAAGTGAACATACTAATTCCTTGCTATCTCTTTGAGTTTCTCCTGATCATTACTCATAGTCACATCATAATCGATGACTAAGAGAATTATACCCTTGTTCCTTCTTCCTTGAATAAGCCTATGAAAAGACTTAAGAGTTTATGTTGCCTTTTTTTAGTAACATGATTCTTAACTTCTATCTAAAAGTAGTATACTTCCAGTAAGTTGTAATAGTACCTCGGTTCAATAGCCTCTTCCTCCTTAAGTATGGTGTCATTTGGATGACTTTTAAGGGCACCATGTATAGAATTTAAGGACTTTGTTACTTCCCTCTTGCTAATATGCATAAGATCCTTATTGTTTCTTAGTAAAAATTTACACTCCTCTTTAAGATCCTTTAAAATCTTTACCAACCTCTAAGCATTAGTCCCACTATCAATAAAGTTTTAACACTTTACTACTTGTTTAATTCAAGAGAAGATATTTTAGCAAGGAATTAAAGAATTTGAAGGGAGCTTTTCCCTTTTGGTGCAGTTGATCAATCACAATCTGTATCATAGAGTTATTAGTTATGGAAGCATTTCCAAAGTGAGAATAACTGTGCATAAATTCATTAAGCCATAGATCATTTACAAGGCATCTGTCATGTTTCCTTCTCAAAAACTTGTCCCCAGATGTATTGTTACACCAAGTGTGAAGAACCCCTGTGAACCTGAGATCCATTAGTCCGAGCCTAGAATTTAGGTCAATTAACTCATATTTTCTAGCTTTAAAATGAGGCATGTTGATTTCTATCTCATAAGGGTTCAATGTGCAGTTGTAATCTCTTGCTAGTAACCAGGGAGTTTGAATGCCATGTGCAAGTGCATACAACTCATCCTATAAATTGGTACATTTGTATTCCCTGTTTCCTACATAGACTACAGTATTAGCTAGCTTCCTACTACTTGAATCAACAACATCTCACAATGTATATATTGATTAGAATAATAGCTACTAATGAGCTTGAATTGTGTAGGATCAAAAGCCACAATCACTCTTCCATTGGGATGAGAGAAGTGATTGCTCAAAATGGTCCATTCTTTCTATAAAAAAACCAAAGACTATTCCTAAACTTGTTTTTATTCTAGTCTCATAGAGACCAACAAAAATAGGAGGGTTAACACATCCTTGACAGCCATATATTATTAGGGCAATTTAGCCCTTTTACATTACATCAAAAAATTCATTGTCACTTCTTAGTTTTGGCTTTTTTCTTCCTAGTTCTAGGATTACTAGTACTAGGATCCATAGGTGTAACCTCCTTCCCTTTAGTATTAGGAGTATTTAATTTAAGGCTTTTAATGGAGGGGAACCTAGTTTTCCTGAACTACATTTGATTTACCTTTATCGCCGAGGATTGTAGATGATATAGTATCTTTGCTGCTAACACCTAAAATGTTAGACTCTACAGAGGGAATCTGTCTGTCAAAGTTATCATTTTCATTATTTGCATTAAACCTATTCTCTTCCTTTTGACTCTGAGTAACTCCTTCCTCCTGTGGTAGATTCATTTTGGTATCGTTTTCCTACAAGAGATCATTCATAAGGGTTTGTTCAATCTCACTATGATTACCATCTTTATTATCATTTATTCCAGCTACTGGTTTAGATTTCCACACCTTCATCATTCCTTTCTTTAATTGTCCCCATGGGTAGGTTACGCTTATTGTGTCATTTATCAGCTCACCTGCTTCATTTGGTGTCACGATCTGTATTATGTTTAAGAGCTCTTTTTCCATCTTTACATCCATGCATATTCTTGCAAAGTCGATTCTCTTAAGATTAACTATGTTATCATTCATATAATGGGTTGTCCCAATGCACTAGCCATGTAACTCATACCTTCCGAAGACGAGTTTTGCAACGAGATTTTATGGAAGTCTACGCAGAGTGAAATGTTTTGAAGCTCAAATATGCCAAAGGTGAATCCTAGCTTCCATTTTCTTAGTATTAGCAGTCTAACTTGAACATGTCATGGTCTCATTCTCATTATTTTCATTTTCTTTTCTTTAGTGGAGAATTTAAAAAAGGGTCATCATCCATTATCGGGCAGTTTTTTAAGCCTAGGTGTTTGCTCACTGGTTTACTACTGGAAAAGTTAGTCACCTATCGAGGAAGCCTCCAATCAACGTTATATTCCATTTTCTTTAAACCATTGTTTAAATTCTCCAATAAAGGGGCCAGAAGGTTGTCAACTGAAGACGGAGGAATATAATGGAGGGCACCAAAAGGAGTTAGGGTCTCTAGTTACCTTATTCCACGCCCGTTTAGTGTTAACATTACTTGGAGTCATCTGTTTGGAAGTCATTGTTTATATATTTAGGCATTAGATTTGAGGCCTTAGTTTTGGCCGGGGCTGAGCTAGAAGTAAGGAGGTGACTAAGGTATAGAACCTGAGTTTTCCATTAAGGAGGTGGCTAAGGTATAGAATCTGAGTTTTCCATTAACGGTAAATTGTTAAGCTCAGTGTCTTAGGCAGGAATGTTTAACATGACTAGGTTACTCAAATAGAAAATAAAGTTAGTGGTTTGCTGGCTGATTCAAGTGGTTTAAAGATAGTTTTTGGTTAGAGAAAGGTGGTTTGGGTAGGGAAAATCATGGGGTAGAGAGAACGCAAAGTTTCTCTTTATACCCATCATTGACCATTTTCTCGAAGGAGCAACTTTGAAATAAATATATTTAATTAACAAATATCTTTATTAATTATTTAAAAAAACCTTTGTTTAATTTTAAAGAGTCTAATTAATTAATTTTATTTTAATTAAAAATAATACAATTTAATTATAGAAATAAATTTCAAAAATTTAATTAGGAATTAATATAATTATTAATCTTAATTAAATTAAAAAATAATTACTTTAATTTTAAAATTGATTTTGAATTTAAAACTCTTTTAAATTATGTTCAAAAATGGGATGAAATTAAGATTATATTATTCTATATTTAAAATAACTTTATTAAGTTTTTAAAATTACTTTGATCCAAAAGCAAAATAAGTTATCTCCCCTTCTAGGCTTAAGACACACTTAAACTTGTAACTATTTTAGGCCTAGAATATACCATCCTAGTTGCCAAACACTTCCTAGCCTAGGTTAAAGCTTCCTTATTTCTAGCCTAGGTTAAAGCTTCCTTATTTCAACCTCAAGGCGCAGGTGAGTTGGTAAGGGGCTTTCCTGACTTAAGTGAGGTCACGGGTTCAAACCGTCTTCTTGTATATAGTCGTTTAAAACTTGGAGCTAGAGCTTTACCTTCCACAAAGGACCTACTCGACTCGAGCGAGGATTAGTCTGGGAGTGGATGGCTTAAAGTTGTCTTTCCATAATTGGGACCCTCCTAAAACACCTCGTGGACAAAAAAAAAAAAACTTCCTTATTCCTAAGTTAGAATGACTTAATTCTCTAATCGAACACCCCTTTCTCATGGTTTGATAATATCATATTCTTCTAACCAAATACACTCTTTCTTCCTAAAAAATCCCAGGAGCCTTCACAATTGAAACCTTAGCTGCCCACCACATTCACCAGTAGCGGCCACTTTCATATGTCTATGCTAAGTATAAGCAGGTATCATCGTCTTCACCATTACTTGGTGACAATGCTTGCTGCACTTCTTTTACACCATGTTGTTGCCGTCTGCTCGTCAATCATCATGTCTTCAATGTTATGCCTTTACTTTGAGGCATCTTCTCCAGTCACCAACTGCTTGTCGGGGACTAGCTGTCGGCCAACTTACCACGCTATGGCTCAAAGTTGTTTGCCTCGTCATATGCAGCCGTACTCGGAAATGAGAAAACACCTCCTCTTGATGCAAAGCTTCAACTTGTGTCATGTTGCACCAATAGTCATATTCCAGAAGCACTTAAGACATTGCCAGTCATACTAATAGCAGCCTGCAGATTCTCTAAAAAGGTGCACGATGAATGTCAGCCCCCAACTGCCATCTTATTGTCCATGCAATCACGAAACTATAAGTAATAATACCAAAACACAAAACTACCACAAAGAGTGCGGGAACAATCCCCACTCACTTCCAGATTCAACACCTTATTGTGAATGGATTTCAATTTTGAGTCTAATCCGGTGGTTTGGGATTTATCATTTAAACAACTATAATTTATTTCTTAAGAACTAGGATTTATGGCTATAATTTGAACAATTCATAGTTAAATAAAGCTTAATTAGATCTAATACAATTTTAAGAGTAGGGTTTTAATTTCAGTTCTAAAATTTAAGATCAATAACAATAAAAAAAATTTAATAAGTTACAGAATTAAAGTTGACTTTGATATTACTGTTAAAAAAGGGAGTTGGATTTGATCTCACGCATAACACATTTTGTTTGATTTCTTAAAACCCTAGATCACTTAAAATTTTATACCATGATTGACATATAAAACAAAATAAAATATAAGTCTTAATTTATACCTTATTATAAAACTTGATCATTTTCTTATCATTTCTCACAATTCGTTTTAGAAACTGACTTATCTCAACCCCTGTAACTACACAAGTGTCGAATCTTTAATAGTACTTATTGAATATGTTGAAGAAATTCTGTAATCATTATAGAGATGATTAGGGAAAAATATTTTGGATATTATAATAATTTAATTGAAATAAAATTCTAATTTTAATTAGAATTACAATTAATTTTATTATATGTAAATTATATCCAAATAAGATCCAATATCTTATATTGATCCTTATTTATTAAATATCTCATATTTAATTACAAAGTTTCTTAAACTTTACAATCAAGTCTAACTTGATTAAAATGTCTTTTCTCTCTTCAACATGCTCTTTGTATGTGACTTATTAGGTTCCTAAATATATTAGTAATAGATATAAATTATAACCTTAAATCTTATTTAGGATTAGATAAATTAGGATTAGATAAATTAAACTTCTTTAATTTATCTTTATTTCTCTAATTAAATAATTTACAATCATGAATTAAAATTGACGTCTAGCAATTCATTATAACTACACAAATATTCAAGAATGTCAAAGTAGTTTTTAACCAATCTTAAATATATGAGTTTTTTTGTATAATTCAATCTTTTCATCATACAATGTTTCGATTAGATATAGAGCATGTAATTAATATCTATTCCATTTGAGTCTAATCATATTAATTCTCTACCATTGGTAATTAATTCTATTAATGATATTTGTAAACTATTTATAAAGTGTTATTCCACCTTGACCAAAAATTCTCTAATCAAAATTAATCGAGAGCAATAGAATATTCTCCCTAATTACTTTAGAGGTAATGAATCATATACTGATCATTCAATTACTTCCATATGGTTAATGTTATATCTAATGATTACTGACTAAACTATCCTTAACTAGAATATGCCATCAGTAGTATCAAAATATAACAAGGCCTATATGAGATACTTTAATGATCTCAAGTCAAAGGATCACTTATACAATCATCATAACAAAAATTTTCATAGGCAAACAAGAAACGCTTCAAATGGATTTTTTATATGTGGTCAGTTCATTGAACTTGTTCTCTAGCAAGAGCTTACATGTTTGTTTACCTATCTCCGTATTTTAGTCCATAAAATCGACTACATTCTTTATAAGAAAGAAACATAATGTTTATTAATATTTTTACACTCTATTAATGTTCATTTTTAATAAAATAATGACTAGAAATAATTTAAGAATAATAAATATATGAATCCCATAATTTTGATATAATCATAATTTTATTTATAATATATATTTATCTCATGAATTTATCATATACATCTGAAATTATATAAGATAAATAATTATTTCACTAAACCATAACCAACCGATTAGTTATTGGACATAAACCAATACCAAATGCATTACTTGTCAATGTTTTTGCAAGTCAATCCCATAAGTCATGATGGCTCTCCCATCTAATCTTAAATAACTAAATGAGACTTGCATGACGTTTTCTGATAGGCCATCATCGTCATTCTTAAACTAGTCATAGTTAGCTTGGATCATATAAATCATATGGTGACTATTGTCTTAAAGTTGACCTTTTAGGTCTTGCCTGGGTCCAATTGAAGTGGTCACTTGACTTGTTCATTAATAGCTTCAACTGGAGCACATGAGTAGATGGTGTTAGAGTCTAATGGTGTATTAGACACTTTTGAAGTAGAAAGAAGAGAAGAATAACAAGCAAGTTTCTTTGTATTATCCACTCTTTAGATTTTATACAATAACAACTGATTACAACTCCTTACAAAGCCTAAACATCAAATGAAGACTCTAGAAATTCATATAACAATAAATAATGGAATTCTAAACAACATAGTCAATTATGACCATCTTTCACTAAAATAGTCATAACTTTTTAAATAGAAATCCAAATGACTTAAAACTTTCACTAATTGAAGCTAGACTTAACGAGCTTTAAATCTATAGGTTACACACCTAAAATCACCAATGTTTGTCTATTCAAATTCTCTTTTGAATCAATCTTAAGTTTTGTCCACAACAAACACTTTAACTATTGAACCATATTAAGTTTAGATTTCCAACATCCCACTTAAACTTAATTATTTTCTTGCTTGTTATTAAGTGATCGTTTCACCACAATAGCTTAAGCTTTTATATGAGACTAACTTAATTAGTTTTATATATTCACTAACACACTCCCTCAAGTGAAAGCTCTTTAGGCTTGAAACTTGCACAGGCTTACTCTACCTTGTGCTGAATAATAGGTGGGTGGTAGGATTTGAACTCACGATCACTTGATCACAAATGCTCTGATACCATATTAAGTGACTGTTTCATCACAATAGCTTAAGCTTTTGTGTGAGACCAACTTAATTGGTTTTATATATTCACTAACACTTGCATCCTAAGTAACTTCTTAAATTTGTTGAAGAGTTCAGTCGACAGTGGTTTTGTGAATATATTCACTATTGGATCACGAATCACCACGTGAGTCATCTCCACGTCACCATCTTTCACATGCTCCTATATAAAGTGAAAATGCACATCAATATGATTGCTTCTTTCACGATGCACCGCGTTCTTTGCCAATTCGATTATTGACTTATTATCAACTCGAATTTCTATTAGCTTCTCTTGAGCAAAGTTCTTTTCCTTTAGTAAATTACGCGACCATAAGGAGTGATATATGCATGAAGATGTGGCAACATATTTTGCTTCTCAAGTTGACAAAGTAACTATAGGTTGTTTCTTCAAAATCCATGTAAATGTCGTGCTTCCTATAAAAAATACAAAACCTTTAGTGCTCTTTCTATCATCCATATCTCCACTCCAATTACTATCGGAATATCCAACTTCAAACTCATTAGTATGAGAGTAAAATAAGTCATGAGATAATGTACCTCGAATATAACGAAGAATTCGTTTTATAGATTTCCAATGTGTCATTTTTGGCTCTGCCATGTATCAGATTACCAAGCTAACTCCATATGCAATATTCGATCTTGTGCATGTAAGATAATGCAAACTTCCAACTAAACTTCTATACAATGTTGTGTCAACTGCCTTGCCTTCATCATGTCGGGATAATTTTGTACCACTCTCAACCGAGGTGCTTATGAGATTACAATCTTCCATTTTAAACTTCTTTAAAATCCCCTTTGCGTATGCTTCTTGAGAAACAAAAATTCTAGATTTATCTTGTCTCATTTCTATTATGAGAAAATAAGACATGAAACTAAATCGATCATCTCAATCTCCTTTGCCATCTCCAGCTTAAACTTTTTAATCATTTCTTTACTATTTCTTGTAAAACTTAAGTCATCCATGTACAAGGCCACCAATAAGATGCTATCTTTTCATACCTTCACATATAACTCATGTTTGTATGGACATTGTACAAACTCATGCTCCTTAAAATATGCATCTATTTGGGTGTTCTATGCTTTTGGCGTTTGCTTCAACTCATACAATGCCTTCTTTAACTTCAACTCCTTATTCTCCTTGCCGACTTTTACATATCTGAGGGTTGTTCGATGTAGACCTCTTCTTCAAGTACTCCATTTAGAAATGTTGACTTCACATCCATTTGAAAAATGCTCCATTTGTTTTGAGCCATTAACGAAATTATTAGTCAAATTGTCTCCATTCTTGCAACTGAGGCAAACACCTCTTCATAATCAATCCTAGCTTTTTGCTTTTATCCCTTTTCCACTAGTCTCGCCTTGTATCTCTCAATTTTGCCTCGGGCATTCATCTTCTTCTTGTAAACCCACTTCACGCCAATGAGCTTATGAGTCTCAAGTAATTTTACAAGTTTTCAAGTATCATTCTTCTCAATTGCTTTCATCTCCTATTGCATCGCAATTTTCCAATTCTTATTTTTTTACGGCTTGCTCAAATGTGATGTCCTCCACATCCGCTAAAAGACACACCAAGTGTAACCTCGTGTAGGTCTCACAAGCTTCTTATTTTTAGTGTTCTTGGCTCATCTTTATCATCGGATAAAGTTAAAGATGGTCTAGTTTGAGTTGTTGTGGTTGTGTTTGTTGATGTTACTTTTTTCACTTCTTCATGAGTCATCTCTTCCATGGAACTCCAATTCCATATGCTTTCTTTATTGTCCTGCACATCACAACTCAAAAGTATTTTTTTGTAAAGGTATCATAGAGATTAAACGCCTTAGACTTTTCATCATGGCCGATAAAAATCAACTTCTTACTTCCTTTTATCATGGCCTGTAACATCCCGTCACTGACGGGAAGGTCATAATGGTAAGTTGGGACATGCTAGGTTGTATATTGCATATGTGTTATGTTCATTCTTTTGACCTCTAATGTTAGAGGAACGAGTCAT
>JANIPM010000002.1:66869442-66884352 GCA_027478405.1 Erythroxylum cassinoides
TGTACTTGCATAAATTTGTATTTCTGCAAATTGGTTGTATATGATTTTGGAAAGTGTTTATTATTGTTATGGGCTTATTTATGATTGTAAATTGTGATATGAATGAAAAGGGATTTTGATTTTAAGTGGACCCAACTGTTTAATTGAATTCCGCAATTTCAATGATTTCAAATGTTTTAAAAATGGCTTATTGAGTTCTGAATGAAAATTTTAGTCTAGTAGCATACCATTTCCGTGTGACGTGGACTTGGATATCACCCACGATATCGGGTTCGGGTCCTGCAGGAGTGGGGTGTTACATGGCCGATAAAAATCAACTTCTTACTTTTGTCATCAAGCTTTGTGCGCCTTTGATCCAGAATGTGAGCATAAGCCACACTTCCAAACACCTTCCAATGTGCCACTAATGGTTTGACACCACAATGTGCTTCTTGTGGGGTAACATTCTCCAAATTTGTCATTGGATAACGATTTTGCAAATACACCATACATCTTACTGTTTCAGCCCAAAATTTTGTCGACATGTTTTACTTTTTAGTATACTTCGAACCATGTCGAGTATGGTCTGAATCTTTCTCTCTGCTACTTCATTTTGTTGAGGTGAATAAGGAGTTGTTAAGAATCTTCTAATGCCATTCTCTTCTAAAAAATTTACAAACTCTTTTGATGTAAATTCACCACCTCTATCGGACCTTAAAGACTTTATGCGCTCACCACTTAAGGCTATGTTTGATTAGGAGTTTATTAATGGAATGAAATGTAATATTATTCCAACTTTTGATAGGCGAGTTTATAATGGAATGAAATGGAAAATGAAGGTTTTATATTACATCCCATTCTATTCTAAACAGTAAAAATGAGAAACCTCTAATTTGGGAGATTTAGGGTGGAATGTAAAAAACTTCTAAACAATATTTCATTATTTTACATTATGAATCCTTCCATCCCTCCCAAACAACAATTTTCTAATATTACATTTATTTATATTCTATTTCATTTTATTAAAAATCTGACGTCCAACCAAACATAGCATAAGTTTTCAACAAGCACCTTAAATTTCTTTAAAATAGAAAATGCTTCCAATTCCTCCTTTAAGAAATAAACTCAAGTTTTTCGGGAATAATCATCAATAAAACTAATAAAGTAACGGTGCTTACCAAGAGAGTTAGGAGTTATTGGACCACAAATATCAGTATGAACCAATTTAAGCACCTTCTTCACACGATATCTTGCTTCTTTTGGAAATGAATTCCTTGGAAGTTTTCCTAACACACAACCTTCACAAAATTTATCATAGTAGTTTGTGTTTGGTATACCATTCACCATTCTTTTTATTTTCCAATTGCTTCAACCACCAAAATTAAGGTGCCTAAATCACAAATGCCACAACCAAGTTTTATCCTCTATACAAGCCTCTAAACATCTTGCTTGTACATTCACCAAATTCAACTTAAACATGCAGTTTTTGGTAATTTCTACTTAGGCTAACAACTGATTATTTTGGTCCCTAAGTAAAAAATTCGGTCTTTCATAAAAATCGTGTTCCAACAATTGATCTAAACTTAAAATATTGCTCCTCATATTCGGGACATAATAAACATTTGGAATAAACTTTTCATTTCTATCTTTACATTGAATAAAAATTTACCTTGCCCTTTGATTTTCACTTTTGAGGCATCTCCAAATGATACATGGTTAGCCACCATTTTTTCTATTTTGGTAAACATGTGCTTGTAGACACACATATGGTTGCTCGCACCGGTGTCCAAGTACCATGCTGAATCATTATTGGGTTCGGCCTCCTTGCTTGTTAGCAACGCTATACCATTACTATCATTTTCTTCCTTTTTCTCATTCTCATTGAAATAACATGCTATTGCATAATGGCCATAATTTTTACAATTATAACTTTGAACATTGTACTTACTTGATCTTCCTTTTTCTCGACCTCGACTTCCGCTGTACGAGTTTTGTTGATTCTTATCTTCCTTATTCTCTTGCCATTCTTGTTCTCTACCACGGCCTCTGTCTCGACCTCTACTTCGGCCTTTATAACCACCACGACCTCTATAGTGACCTCTACCGCCGCTGTCTGACTTCTCTTCTTTTAGTGTCACCTTGGCTTGAAGTGCATCCTCCAACACCTCTTGTTTCTTTTTCATCTTTCTTTATTCATGAGCCTCCAGGGAGTCATTTCTACCAAGCTTTTAGACTATTCTATTACACACACGACATTCTCAAAATCATCAGTTAAGGATCTTAGTATTTTCTCTACTACTCGACCATCACCTATCACCTCACCATTTCTTTTGAGTTGATTCACCACCATTTGTACCCTTGCAATATAATCAAACACGCATTCCGACTCTTTCATTTTAAAAAATTCGAACTCACCCCTAAGTGTTTGTAGGCGAACTTGTTTCACTCGGTCTGTACCTGTCAGAACATAACCAATTTGCCATTGTACACTATTCATCATTCTTTTTTGTACAAATATTCTTCTCTCTCCCCTGTACTGTCAGACGTGAATATTTTCCGTTACATTGTCATGATTCGTTTGTACTACTGTAATGATACACTTCACTATATATAATACGCAACCTGAGCACGTTAATAGTGTCTCAGTTTCTTCATTCTCTATCGTTGTATTTTCGCTCTGTACCTGTGTATGCTTTTCAAGAATCTCCCGTGCCTCTTTTGATGTTGTCCTGCTAGCGATCTTCTCAAAACCGAATTCATCAACTAATTGAAAAAGGGGGTAAAGTGTGGTTTTATCTTTCATACGGGTCTCTTTCAGCGTCTTTATTTGATTCGCTGACATATTACCCATTATTGTTGGTTCATCGTAGCCATTTTCAACTACATCTGACACATCTTACACACCGAGCAATGCCTTTATTTGTATACTCCAATTGTCATAGTTATTCTTTGTAAGGCGTGGTAATGGAACTTGTCCGAGCGTCGTCATGTTGGAGGTTATCATAGCTCTGATACCAATTTGTTAGAGTTTAATAATGCATTAGGCACTTTTAAAGTAGAATGAAGAGAAGAATAACAAGCAAGATTCTTTGTATTATCAACTCTTTGGAATCTCTACAATAACAACTCTTTACAAAGCCTAAACATCAAATGAAGACTCTAGAAATTCGTATAATAATAAATAATGAAAATTTTTAAAACGTAGTTAATTTTGATAATCTTTTACTAAAATATCCATAACTTTTTATAGAGAAGTCTAAATGAATTGAAACTTTAACTACCTGAAACTAGACTTCAAGAGCTTTAAATCTATAGGTTACACATCCAAAATCACCAATGCTTGACCTTTCAAATTCTATTTTAAATCAATCTTAAATTTTGTCCGCTGCAAACACTTTAACTATTGAACCACATTAATTTTAGATTTCCAAAAGTTGGACATGTACTTGCTGATTTTGTAGCACACAAAGTGCTAATCCAGGATAATTGAACTCCATACTCGGTTCGACCGAATAAAGGGTACATTACAAGCTTGTTCTCCCTCACGGGTTCATGTTTTTTGTCCTAGTGCTGAGACCTCAGGACATCATAAGCTTATCTTCTGCCATAGACAGTCTTGTGGAATACTTTCTATTATGGAATTCAGAAGAGGGTCATCAACGAACCACCAGTTTCATATTTTCTACTTTTATTCTGCTTAATTTATATCTTGTTATAAAATATCTTACCCTGGCTTTTGCGTAAAAAACATTTGAAGTGAAAGTATTGCTACGAAGCTTTGAAGAAACCAAAGTAATAAACGACTTAACCTTTTGATTCTTTGGCATGTAGTAAAACTGCATAGTTACCTTCTGAATGACATTTTTAGAACAAAAAGAAAAAAAAGGGAACAGAGAATGGCAAAGAAACTGTACCTAAATTTCTTTTTCAATAGTAACTCATGTTCTCTGCATTGTTTACATGCCTAATGAAAAGCTGAGTTGATATTTCACCTTTCTAGCTTTTCCTGGGCATACACCTAATTCTGAACCTAACATAGAAAATTGGAGTGCATGTCCCTGGCTCATACTATTTCACTTTCCCGGCAAAGAACAAGTGTACAGTGATGGAACAACAATCAGAGGCCTAAAGAGGAGGCAACGCAAGCAGTCTAAATTTCCTTTCATTTTTTCTTTTAGGAGCCAAATAGATATGCATTGCATAGAGTCTTAGAAACTACTATTATTAGATGGAGTGATTGATACAGAGGCATAATCATGGTAGGTACTGCGATGGAAATTATATGGGCCTTTTTTATTCAAAAGGGTACGTTAAAACAAAATTGAACTAAGCAAAAAGTTCTTCGAATTGCAGAATCACCCATCATGATTATGATTACGTAGAATTCTCTTGGATACCTGCCTTTACCTCGCTGATTGTTTTAGTGGGTAACAGCAGCAGGTCGAATTCAACAGTGAGACAGGTGAATCAGGTTTTCCGCTTGCTTAAACCCTATGCCCACTAGGTAGCTCCCAGTTAGCTCCCAGTGGCTAAACATTCCTGTTGACTCTTTCTGCGAGGGACTGGGAGATTCCCATCAAGTAAAATAGTAAATTCCAGTGCAGGCAGGCCACAGGCTCGGTTCAAATCCTGGATCGAAGTGTTTTTGGATTCTATCTGGATTGTATAGAATCATCCATTAATGTTAAATATAAACTATTTTAATGAATTACTTTCTGCCGCACCTCCAAATCGACTGCTTGCATTTAATACATTTCATTTTGAACAATGGGAAAAGGTGTTTTGCAAGTCTTACTGACATGGGCAATGACACAATCCCAATCAACGGACCTCTCTTTCTGCCCACTCCAATCAGGAAACGTGTCGCCAACTTGACGGTGATGCAAACTCAACTCTACAGTAGTCAGTCGGGGACCTGACAGTCGAGCTTGATCAAGCAATCAGAGTTCAGTAAGACCTGCCAGCACCTTATCCAGCTTTGACTTTGACTAAGGACCCAAAACCCTCACCAATAAGACCAGCCGACATTGATGTGTTCAAAACCAGTAACTTAGTAAGAGACGGGAAATGCGAAACCTGGGATAAACCCTATTTTCACGCCTTGGTTTCTTGTCAAAAAGTCTCTATGCCCAAGGGAAAGTGACCGAAAGGTAAAATTTGGAGCAAAAACCACTCGTAGACATCTTTTACTGTGCTTTGGACAAGCTTTTCTTCAGAGGCTGTGAACCTAATACGCAACGCAAGTCCCTGAAATGCAATGCAAGTCCTTTTCAGAGGGCTGGACAGTGATATTTTATCCTCCTACTATCCTGTGTTAAAAAGGAATCGATTCATCTTTTAAAATGAAGCATAAGTTGTCATGTCTTTTTTTTTTTTTTAATCGGGTACCAGATTATCTGGTTCCTGAAATTCCTTAAAGTCTTCAAACGGCTTCCTCGACGATTTTTATCATTATACATGTACATAAATTACAATCGACACAACAAGGAAATTGCTACAAAGGATCATTAGCAACCTTGTCGTAATAGATATAGATATATAATGTGTCACACCGTCTCCACTATTGGTAATGGAGCCAACCAAAAAAGGAATGGTAACCTAGTTTCAATGTCCATCATGCAAGAGAAATAATTGAGTTCACATGCATGAGGAGGAGCCCTTACGTCACCCCAAAATTATCAACTACTTTTAAGCATACCGTCTGCCAACTCCAACGTTTCTTCTCATGCGTATTTCAAAAGGTCGCATGTCATCGTCGTAATCATAATCATCATCACCGTCCGAGTGTTCAAAAGTCATTCTACATATGCATACGAACTTGGAAGAACGCCTTTCAGGTCTTTCCTTCTGCTCAAAAGCTTTAATGAAAGTCAAGCTTCAAACGTTTTACTCCAACCATGCCCTAACTCACTTGGCTTCATTCATAATTTGGTTATTTTTTAGTTTAAAATTTGAAGAGGTCTAATTTTATTTATGAACAGGGCTACGAATTAATCAAAAAAGTACAAAAGAAGCCCCCCAAACCCATATTTATATTCATCCATTCAATTGGATATTAATAGGTAATTAGACTCTACATGATTGAATTGAACAGATACCCAATCCTTATCTCCTCGTGAATAAAAAGTCAGGCTCGCAAATGCTATTGCCTGGTTGCCTCTTGCTCCTCCTCCTGCTCCTGGACCACTATGCTTGTTTGTTCTCCTATTTCCTCCCCATTAAACCCTTTGCATTTTTTTTTCGAAATTTAACATTAATTCCTAAAGATACAAAAGCAAAAAATTTTAAATTTTGTTCAAAATGATTAATAAAATGTTAATTTTGATAATTTAATATATATCTTTGTTTTCATAAAAGCAAAAAACTCTTTTAAGCTTATCACCCAAAACTTTGATTTGATAATATTAATAGATAACTGAATTATCTAAAATAACAATAAATTAAATTCTAATTGACTTTAAATTTAAGGGTTTTTTTTACCTAAATAGCTTCCTTAATTAATTTAAGTAAGTATGACTTGGAGAAGTGCTTAGGATTTCTGTCTTACCTGATTAACTATGTTATTAATATTAACGAGATACTAATGCTGAGTTATAATTTAAAAAATTGAACATTTAAGTATTTAATTAATAGTTTTAAAGTTCGAAATATAGTTACAAAATTGAATAAATTTTGATTTTTTAAATAATTAACCCCTAATTTAAGGACCAGCAACTCATTATTGTATTTGAATATTGAATACAATAATAAAGTTTTATCTTTTAAGAAAATTACTAAATTCTTATAAGAGTTAAGGTATTTTCTTGTTTGGTTGCTCACGAGATGTTTTAAGAGGGTCCTAATTATGGGAAGACACCTTTAAGTCATCTACTTTCAGATTAATTCTCGCTTAAATTAGGCAGATTTTTTATTAGAGGCAAGACTTTAACCTTAAATTTTAAATAACTGCATACCTAACAATGATTCAAACCATCAATTTCACTTAAACCAAGAACGCTCTTGATAAATCGAACACAGCCTGGGACTAGAGTTAAGGTATTTATTCCTCGCAAAGTCTGATTGCTGTAGTTTAATTTTCTGTAAATAAGAAAAGAGGAAATACAAAGGAGAGTAGCGTAACGGCAGATGAACGGAAAAGAAAACGGTGTGAGACAATAATCGACATGCTGGTAATTCCGTACAAAAGACAAGGCCGATTTCGGTACATAAGAACACAACATAATTAGTGGGAAAAAGGCGAGGAGAACGGAAAGCAGAGAGAGAGAAGAAAAGACCAAAACCTCACATAAATAAAAAAACAAAAAAACAAACATTTATGTCTCTTTCTCTCTCTAGAAAACAAAAAGTTGAGAGAGGGAAGAGAAGGGTTGAAGGGTGGGGGTGAGAGGAGCTGGATTCACATGGCCTTGTTCTTCTTCTTGTCTCTCTCTTTCTTCCCTTTTCTCTCTCATTCTTAGTCTCTTTCTCTCTTTCTCCTCTGGGTCTCTCCTATTCTTCTCCCATCTTCACACCCCATGATCTCTTTTGGTCTCTGAGTGCCTGAAGCATCTGCCTTTCTCTTCCTCTTCCTCCCTGTGTCCACCCATGGCTGATGATAAGGTTTGCCTTTCTTCAAGTTTTCACCGAAATCTCTTGCATTTTTGTGAAAAATTTCTGCTTGCTTTAGGTGAAAGAGGTTTCCTCTTTTTTCCTGGTTGGGATTGTATGACTGGTGCTCAGTTCCGTGAGTTTCTTTTCTTTTCTTTTTCATGAGATAAAGTTAGGGGGGGCTTTACTTGCTTTCTGTTGCTGCAAATTTTCTGAGTTGCCAAAGGAGTTCTCTTTTCCCAGTGGGTTGGCTATTATTACTGCAGTTTTATGGGAAGTTGGAAATTGGTGTTTTTTCTTCTACTCATATGCATGTTCTGAGCTTCCAAACGTAGAACTGCTGGTTTTCTAGTTCTATCATGCGCGATCTTGCGGGACGAGGCCGTAGGAACCTGGGAAACTCGAATTTCCTGTCTGATCTAAGATCTTGCTCTTTCCCTTGGATCAACACTGTTTTTCCCTTTTTCCCCTCTTCTGTAGAGGAAGAGCTTAGTTGTCTATTGGGATTTTACCTTTTTTTTTTCACTTACAATATTCAAGCGTTGATCTCTGCTTTGAGCATTAGGAAAACTGATTCTAGATCAGAGGGCCATTTCCTTTTTAGCTTTTTCTTCATGGGTTGTGGAGGGATGCTAAACATTTTGATCTCAGTCTTGAGTTGACTTTTTATTGACATTACCTAACCTTACCTGCTTTATGGATGCTTTTAGATCACTAAATTAGGGTAAATCTTGTTTATGTAAGTTGATGATGCTGGTATCCGTTATTCGTGGTCACGTTCTTTTTGTGTCACTCTTGCTTCTTACCTAATCTAATTTCTCTGGCGTTATTTTCTGAGCTAGTTTTGCCTCTTTGCTTTAATTGTTTTTCGACTTTAGTCTTTAGCTGATGACTTTTGTGACTAATTTATCTTCCTATGCTTGCTATGTTTTGTATTGTTGCTTCCTGGTGCTTCCCCTGCTTTTTAAAAAATAAACTGTGATGTACTTGATCTTATTACTTCGATTCGCAGGAAATGGCAGCCCGAGTTGTTGATGGGAATGATGCAGTCACTGGCCACATCATCTCCACCACTATTGGAGGTAAAAATGGAGAACCCAAACAGGTAACCTTCCTTGTGAATACTACCCTTTTCTTCTCACCACTGTATTTTTCTTTTTATCTTTATAATTAACGTTAATCACAAGAAACAAACATAATGCTGACCACTTATGAAGGCTTAGATGACTGAGGCTTTTTTCGTGGACATTTTTTCTCTCAGACTATAAGTTATATGGCAGAGCGTGTTGTGGGTACTGGATCATTTGGTATAGTTTTCCAGGTATGTTAATTTCTGTATGTTTTTATATATATTTTTTAATTTAGATTTGCTTCAACAGCTCATTTATATCCTATTCTAGGCAAAATGCTTGGAAAGTGGGGAGACTGTGGCAATCAAGAAGGTTTTGCAGGACAAAAGATACAAGAATCGTGAATTGCAGTTAATGCGTGTGATGGACCATCCTAATGTCATCTCATTGAAGCATTGTTTCTTTTCCACAACAAATAACAATGAACTGTTTCTCAACTTGGTTATGGAATATGTGCCTGAGAGTATGTACCGGGTTTTGAAGCATTACAGTAATGCGAAGCAGACAATGCCTCTTCTTTATGTGAAACTTTACATGTACCAGGTCTTTATAATAAATTATATATTTGATATTTGATCTGGATCACATGTTCTAATGCTAACTGTGAGAGTTACAGATATTCAGGGGTCTGGCTTATATCCATACTGTTCCTGGAGTTTGTCACAGAGACTTGAAGCCTCAAAACATCCTGGTATTTCTCTGTGACTGTTATTTCCTGATGAAGCTATGGGTTCTTTAAGGACTGTGAAGATGAGTTTTCCTTTCTGCAGGTTGATCCTCTGACTCACCAGGTTAAGCTGTGCGATTTTGGGAGTGCGAAAGTGTTGGTAAGCTGAGTTCCCATCCTTGTTTCTACTCATTTCTTGTTCCAACTTATGCAAGTGTCATTGATGAATTGAAGTATCAGAATAAGTTTTTTCCACGAGCTCTTAGCTTTTATTTGGGTGAGATATTAAGAACTTGGATCATTACATTTAACTATCACTATACGGTTAGCATGAAATTTATTAAATTTGTGTAATGTCATTGATCTGTTGACAGTTAACATAGTCTCTGCACGAGTGTTACCTTTCTAGTAAGTATTTAGTACCTTCTATGTTAGTCTTTAGGTTGCATTTTACTTCAGCCTCTAATTTTTTACCTATTATTAATCAATTTTCATTTTTAAAAGTCTAATGGTGTATGAAATTCTAATGCACTCTTTTTCCAACTTTTAAGCCTCAATTAAAAGAGTACTGCTTAGTTATACTATTACACCCCTTTTCTGTTTTTAGTTCATTTCTTTGACAATGGATGCATTTATCAGATCAAGGGTGAAGCAAACATATCATACATTTGTTCCCGGTTCTATCGAGCTCCAGAACTTATATTTGGTGCCACAGAGTACTCAACCTCGATTGATATATGGTCAGCTGGTTGTGTCCTGGCTGAGCTTCTTCTGGGCCAGGTTTGGATTTCTTGCTTATTTTGAGTTTGCTCTCTTTCCAAGTACAAAGTCATATTCTATTGTAGTGTTTCAGACTCCTTAGCATTTGACAATTTTTGGCAGCCATTGTTCCCTGGAGAAAATGCAGTGGATCAGCTTGTTGAGATTATAAAGGTATATCATACTTTGCAGTGTTTTCTTGATTCATGCTATCATGCGCAATCTACTTAAGTACTGTCTTCTCAGGTTCTTGGAACCCCAACCCGAGAGGAAATTCGCTGTATGAACCCAAATTACACTGATTTTCGGTTTCCGCAGATAAAAGCTCATCCTTGGCACAAGGTTTTTTTTTTAAATTTTAATGTTACTTTTCATTAATCATGAAATCATAGTTCACTTGATAGATAAGATGCTGATGATTCTTGTTATGATTAATGGGCTTAGATTTTCCACAAAAGGATGCCTCCAGAAGCAATTGACCTTGCATCTCGACTGCTGCAATACTCCCCAAATTTTCGCTGCACAGCAGTGAGTTCAACTATTTAGTCTCTCTTCTGTCTTTATTTTTGTTAATATCGTTCTTTAATATGCTTTAGTAGTTTGGTATACTTGTTCAGAACTTATTGTCAAGTTCGTAATCACTTTCAATATATTTTACACCACATATTCTTCTTATCTTAAATTATCCTTATTTGTTTTCTTGCAAGCAAGCAATCTTTTCTGACAAATGTTTACATTGTTTGTAGTTGGAAGCATGTGCTCATCCCTTCTTTGATGAACTTCGAGAGCCAAATTGCCGCCTGCCAAATGGCCGCCCTCTGCCACCTCTATTCAATTTTAAACAAGAAGTATGTAATACCTCTCAGATCTTATTGTATTGTTGAGTACGGGATTTCTTCGGTAAACAAAAAATCAAATGGGTTTTCTATAAAGTGTCAATAAGCTAATTTTGAATGGTAGCTGTTCATTAGTTGAACGGGTTTATCTTACACTCCATGTTCATATTTATAAATCTTGCAACTGTCTGCCAACAAACCTTGGAGTACTGTGATTGCATTATTGCTTGCAATTTTATGAGACAACAATTTTGTTAGGACTGCTTGGTTATTTTTCTTCGTTAATGTGATTATGCGTTTGGCTTGTAGTTAAATGGTGCTTCTCCTGAGCTTGTCAACAAGTTGATACCTGATCATGTGAAACGGCAAATGGGTCTGAACATTTTGCATCTGGCCGGCACATGAAGCAAAAAGAGCTATGCAGGGTTTGATCAGTAATACAGAGATTAGTATCTGGCATTTGTTTTGTGATACTAAAGAACGGGGAAGGAAAAGGAGGATGAGGATGTGTTGTTATTTGCTTGATCATTATGGTCGAGGTCTGGCCAGCAAATATACTCGGTTAAAAGTTTGTAAAGATGAGGTCGCTGGAGAGCTGTACTTTCTTGGATGTTTTCTTCTCCACGTTTTCCTCTATCTCAGAATGCCTCTTATTTTTTCTTCTGTTTTTGTTTATGTACATGTCTGATAGTAAAGATAGCCTGGGTTGGACGTGATCTGATAGCAGCTAGTGGGAGGTAAAAGCTGGAGAAGTGTTATCTGTAGCTAGAAAAAAAGCTCCTTATAGAATGGCCCAAAGAAAATTAGTGGGCATGTTGTTTGATGTTGGCTTTTGGCTTACTTGCTGTGTCGTTTCATTTTTTTTGTTTTAACTTTCTCTTGACTTCTGGTGGCAAGACCTTTTAAGAACTACTGCAGACAATTGTCATTACTCAACTGTTTGTGCAAAGTAAATCCTATCAGATATTCTCTTGTAGTATAGTATCAGTAACACTTGTTCCACCCCCTGCAACACTTTCAGACATTTTTGTGACTTGCACACTATCACATGGCTTGCACATTAAGATATGATTCAATTGGTCTCATGTATTGTGGATCAGATTGAACTGATGGAATGGAACCTGAGTCATGGTCGTTCAAATGATTGTTGCTTGTCAAGTAAATGAATGAATAGGCTTATAAATACGTCCCATATTTCAGGATCTTTGCTAGCTTAAATCAGTCAGTTCTAGGCATAGGAACAACTTGATGGTCAAACAGGATACATGCATGCCAGTGGACACCACATTATTGCTGAGCTGTCCCATTTCTTTCCTCCAAAATTGACCGCATAATGGTAGTAGGAGCGAAAGTTGTCGGCCGATCAAGCACTGACTGCATGTGTCCTCGTGCCGGAGGGGATCAAAGTTGAATTCTTTGACGTTGGTGGGGTCGAAAGTATGGTTTTTCAGCTCTTAGAAGCTAATCAAGCGTGGTAAAAAGAGGTCATTTTTATAGCCTAGGATACCACCATTACAGTAATGGCCTAATGACCAATTAATTAAGACCATGCAACTTTATGTAAAAGGTTAAGAAGAGAGAGAGAGCAACCATCTCTGTCAGGTTCGACTCTCGAGATTTTTCATGTAATTACCCTAATCTGCTTTCTGGATCTTTACTCTCCTGCCAGAAACCGCAAACAAAGGAAGAAGAAAGTTGAGAAAAGTTAGATTTTTGCATTCAATTTCTTTATTCCTAGGTTCAAGAGAGTGTTGAAACAAAGAATTCAATATAACAATTTATTCAATAATGCATGATCATGGCGATTGAAGATGACAAGTTAACCATGCAACATGTGTTAATGGATGATGAAGATGGCAAATTAATCATGCAATGTGTTAATTGATAATATATGACCCCCATAATCATAACTACCATTTCTTCCTTTTTAGTGATAAAACTACTAAAATTGTCTTGAACATGTATCAATCTTTTATCTTTCACAATCAAGCAAGAAATAAAACACACCTTTTGTAGAATATATAAAACTAATTAAGTCAGCCTATTGGGGTGAAACGGTCACTGAACATAATATCAGAGCCTTTGTGACCAAGTAGTCATGAGTTCAAATCTTACCACCAGCCTATTATTCAGCACAAGGTAGAGTGAGCATGTGCAAGTTTCAAACTCAAAAAGGTTTCACTTGAGGGGATGTGTTAGTGAATATATAAAATTAATTAAGTTGGCCTCACACAATAGCTTAAATTATTGTGGTAAAACGATTACTTAACATATACTACATTTATTTTATTTTGGTACCAAAATCTAGGCTAAAATTATTCATCAACATCTAAACTATTTTCTTTTAAATAACTACTCTCGCTATATAACAAAAACATAATGAAGAATCTTTTACAATTCGTGATCTTTGGATTGTTCTTAAGAGATATACAGATTGTTCTTAAGAGATATACAAAAATGGTCCTTCCAGAGCTCTCTTCTTCACTGAAAGCTTCATACCCTCAAAAACCAAACAACCTCCATCACTAACTATTTAAATATTGTCTTGACCATTACTGAAGAGCTCGTAGTTGTGGGAGATCATATCTTGGATGATGACCTTGTTTTGTTCATATTCAACGACCTCCCTATTGATTATGAATCTTTTATTGTAACTATTAAACAATAGGACTCCATCATCACCTTTTCGAATCTTAGAGCCAAGCTCTTCATCTATATGTATTGGCTAATGACGTATCACTCACCATATCTCTCTAAGACGACATTTTTTGCTTCTTACTCTGGTGGGAGCAACAACAAACATTTACAAGGTGGGAGAAGTGGATTTGGAGGATGACACAACTCTGGCAACCAAAGAAACTTTACAAGATGAAGCCCTAATACTAATTGTCATCATTTTGACCATTAAAGGGCTGAGCTTTCTCATAGGCAAGGACGAAGTTACCACCACTAGGCCCCCTGAGATTTTGCAGTCTAACACTAATTCAAATGGCAGTGGACTATTGCTGCAGTCTCCCCTGCACTCCCAGGCATTTGTTCTTGATGAAAACAACACATGAATAACAACAAAGAAGCATTACATACATGCAAATTAGTTTTGGTATAAAATAAAATCCAAATTATCAAAATATCTTGATTGGCGCTCTGTATGATTATGATCTTATTCAATGTTTACATTTATACTTTAGACAAACAACAGCTGGACTGTCCACTTTGCCTGCGGAGTGTCAAGCTAAAGCTATGGTATAAAGAAGAGGTAGATGAGGATTATCTTAAGAAGCAATAACATAGATCAACCTCAATTGCTAGAGCCTTCTATTTGCATGTTTAACCACAACAAGGTGATGAGATATTCAGCAGAAGTACCAGGAAAGAAGAAAGTCGAACATATTTACAAACTTAATAGGTTTTTACATGATCAAATTGCAGCCGGTTTCAAAATAAAAGCAAAGCAAGTGTTGTCCATGAGAGATTCTGGTGAATGAACTGTCAAAGCAGTACTAAGCTTCCAAATAAACTTCTTAGTCCAGTGGAAGAAACAAGGAGATGATCAGAATGTACGAATATGACATATTTACATAGAATTTCAAGGATAGTAGCTGCAACACTTGACAGTCACCGCAGAGCAAAGCCCTCAGCAGCTGATTAACTAAGCCCCACTGTCTTGCCTCTTACAACTGACATATCCTAATTAATTCCACTTCATTAAGTACCATAGCTGTCTACTTGTTGCAGCTCATGCTTCAATTTCAACAGTCCCCCAGCTCCTCTTCGCTTACATGTTCCCAATCTGAAGAAGAGTTGTCATACCAACTTGCAAGAGGCTGATCCACACTCCTACTTATCAGTTGTGTCCCAGAATCATCATAAAAAAAGTGGAATTCACTCATAGTAGATACCTCTGCAGAAGATTTACCAGTGAGATTTTGCACGACAGGTTTGACATTTTGAT
>JANIPM010000002.1:66884780-66895143 GCA_027478405.1 Erythroxylum cassinoides
ATTATGGTAGCAGAAGAAAAATCCTTAAGTATGACATTCAGGTAAACAAAATCACAATGATCAAATGTTATAGCTGGTAATACAGTCGAAGATTTTACCATTTGTTTCCTGTGAGCTGCATTTGGCCATCTCAGCTTTCATACGATTAGAACAAGCCACGTAGTTAATTTTTTAAAGTATTTTTTTATAACTACGAAATAGTTAATTATTTTATTTGGGCCCTCCTATCTTTCATTCCTAGCTTCGTCACTGTTTGGCCATCTCAGCTTTCATACGATTAGAACAAGCCACGTAGTTAAATTTTTAAAGTATTTTTTATAACTACGAAATAGTTAATTATTTTATTTGGGCCCTCCTATCTTTCATTCCTAGCTTCGTCACTGCTCATAGGCCAACAGTCCCTAATTCATCTTCACCAACTACTTTTAAATTTTAATTACTAGCCCAATCCAGACCACATTTCCAGCACCAGTTGACTGGATTTTCCTACATTCAATTCCCATAAACTCAAACTATCATACACACCTTATGCAACCACCTTTTATAAATTCAATTATATAAACCAAATCCCCAGTGTAAGATTTGTTGGAAGTAGGTACATATTCTCACCTATATTCATTTTAGATGTTTTGAGTCTCGAAATTGTCCATTCGTCCTCCAATTTGAATCCAATCCTCTCACCACTACGTTCTCTATCATGAATGTTCATGCTCTTATGGATGTGCCACAGTTCGGTTATAATGAAAATGTTAAATGGTTATCTAACATTGGTGTTACTACTTACATGACATCTTATTCTCATCTTATGAAATTCATAACTCTATATGAAGGTTTAAACTAAATGCTTGTTGATAATGGGCATATCCTTCCTATTTCCACTACTGGCACTTTAACTTTTTGTACTTTTATTCGTCTAATTCATCTTAATAAAATTTGAGTGATTTCACATCTTACTACTAACATGTTATTCATAGCCAAATTTGTTATAAATAACTCATGTCTCACTGAATTTATCATTTTGGTTATATTGGGAAGGATCTCTAAATCAAGATATTGCTTCTCTCAAGTTCTATCCACAATAATCTCTATTTGATGAAGATTTCTCTACACTTTAAAACCTTTTTTGGATTCACAGTCACTCTAGCTTCGCTCATTTTGCAGGTTGCCTATCCATGTTGGTCCACATTTTTTAGATTATCTAGATATTTATTTATTAAGTTTAATGTCATACCTCCTTATATCTCTTGTCTTCAAGAGAAAAGTGAAAGTGTCCACTTTTCTTTTCTATCATCTTCTCGTATTTTAATAAAACCACCACTAAAAATCTTTTCTTCACCACTATCAAAATTTTCAATGTAATGAAATTCAAGAACTCATCAAAGATGTCTTTGCTCAAAATCTCACTACAAATGACATCATTTATAGTATCTTTTACCCCTATACTCTTCAACAAAATGATCCTGCTAAATTTAAAATTCATTACATTACTAAAATAGGTCTCATTTTTCTCCTCTATGCCTCTCCCTAAATTCTTTTGAAGCCTTTTCTATTACTAACTATCTCATCAACTTATTACCTACTCATGTTCTTCATTATAAGTCTCCTTGTGAACTACTCATGTTCTCATAAAATCAAAGTGATTAGATTTAATAATGGAATTAAATACACTTATGAAAAATTCAACAAGTTTTGTAAAGATGAAGAGTTTGAGCACTAATTGATAGCTACTTACACTCCTTAATAAAATGGAATAAGTAAGAGGAAGAACAAAACAATAGTGAAGATGGTTAGGTGTTTGTTGTTTGAAAAGAAGATAGTAGAGAATTTTTGGGTTGAGGATGTTAGCAATGGAGACTATTTCCTTAAAAGGTTGCCTACAAAAAATTGAAGAACAAGGCACCATTCGAATAATGATTTGGTTATAAGCCTTCTGTGCAATAATTAAAAGTCTTTGGCAGTATATGTTACACTTTCATTCCCAAGGTGAAAAGAGACAAGTTAGATTAGAAAGGAGGTTGACATTCTAATTGGCTATAGTACATCATCAAGGGCTACAAGGTTTATCAATCCTTGTTTGGAAAGGTGCTTGCTAGCAAAGAGATCAAATTTGATAAATCTTCATCTTAGAACCTAGATAAGTCTGAATTAGAGAGTAATGGTTTACATTTTAATCTAATTTAGGAGGAGATTATGGACGAATCAGTAAATGATGTTCCTATAAGCGATAGTAGATTACTTTACGATATTTACCATAAATGTAATGTTGCTATGCTTGAGCTTGCAGGTTTTAAAGAAGCATTAAAAGATCCAAAATAAGTAGCTTCAATGGAGGAGGAGTTAAGAATTATAGAAAAAAATCATATATGGGTTTCGATGGATAGGCCAAGTTATACAAAACTACTTGGGTACTCAGGATAAAACTGAATGTCAATGGAACTATCAAGAAATAGAAAGCAAAATTGGTAACTAAAGGGTATGCTCAATAGTTTGGAATGGATTAACAATTGCATATATGGCTAGGCTTGATACAATCAGAATGATGTTAGCATTTAAAGCTCAAGAGGAGTGGAGAGTTTTCAACTAGATGCCAAATTTGCCTTTCTTAATGACTATATGGGGGAGGAAATATTTGTAGAACAACATGAAGGCTTAAAAATAAAAGGGAAAGAAGAAAAAGTATGCTTATTTAGAAAGGCCTTACATGGCTTGAAACAAGCACCAAGAGCCTTATATAGTAGGATTGATCATTTCTTATCAAAATTTGGATTCAAGAAGAGTTTGAGTGAATCAACTTTATATGTAAAAGTTATTTATGATGATATTATTAGTGTCTCCTTGTACGATGATGATTTGCTTGTTACAGGAAGCAATTTCATATAATGGAGGCATTTGAGATAACAAACTTGGGCGAGATTTTATAATTTCTTGGCATGAAAATCTAACAATCATAACAAAATATTTTCATTGGCCACAAAAATATGGAAAAGAAGTGTTAAAATAATTCAAAATGGACAGTTGTAAGCTAATAAGTATTTCTTTGGTGCAGAATGAGAAGCTAAGGAAAGATGATGGGATTGAAAAGATTGATGAATACCTCTATAGAAGTTTTGTAGGTTGTTTGATGTATTTAACTACAACAAGACTTGATATTACATATTTTATGAGTTTATTGTCCAGGTTTATGCATTGTTGTAGTGAGTTGCATTATAAGGCTCTACAAAAAAGGTGCTTAGATACAACAGAGGTACTATAGATTTTGAAGTTTTATTTGGAAAATTTGATAAGATGAGACTATTTGGGTATTCTAAAAGTGATTGGGAAGGATCTTGTGATGAAATGAAAAGTACTTTTGGATATCTATTCAGTTTTGGTACATGATTTTTTCATGGAATTCAAAAAAGCAAGATGTGGTTGCTTAGTCTATAGTAGAACCTAAATATGTGGCATCCAGTGTTGCTATTAATCAAGCCTTATGACAGAACAAGTTGTCATATTTGAAGCCTGATTAGAAAGAAGCAACAAGAATTTATGTGGACAATCAAGCAGCTATAATAATCTCAAATAATGCAGTTTTTCATAAAAAACCAAACATTTCAAGATTAAAGTTTATTTTATTAAAGAAGTCTAGAAGAATAAGGGGATTATTTTAGTATATTGCAAAACTAATGAACAAATTGTAGATATTATGACCAAGGCCTTATCTAAGGTTAGGTTTGAAGAACCAAAGAAGAAGAAAGGAATTTGTAGTAAAAACAACAATGAGGAGTATTGAGTTGTGCCACTTTTTTTACAGTTAATAACCTAAGATTTTACAGTTATCAACCTAAGAATTTGCAGTCAAATTGTATAGTCATTGACCAAGATTTTTACAGAATATTTTGCAATAAAATTTTTTATTTTGATTTGAATAACTTTGAAGCATTCAAATTAGTTTGAATTTGAGTTATTATTTTTTGATTTGTAGGAGAAAATTTTGTGATTTTTTGTTGTTGATTTGCTTGTATAAATTCAAGATGAATTAATACAAATATGTGTGCACAAATTTTAGTGACCTATTGTGTTCTTTTTCTTGTTTCTAATAACACTCCCCTATTCATGATTCACACCACCTTGTCCATTAAAGACTTGGGATCCCTTCATCACTTCTTTGGATCAAAGCTACTACTATACTTTCACTATGTCCAGTGGTCTTCTCACTACTCAAACTAAATACATTAAAAATCTCCTCCACACTTACCTTAACAACTCTACATTTGCCAACACACCCATTATCATTAATGGTTGTTGAAATATAATACACCATTCATACTTTATCATTAATGGTTGTTGAAGATCACAAGTTAACCAACTTCATATCCATTTTTCCTTATAAATAAAACAAGAAAATGTAATCCATTGTTGCAGCAGGTGCCATCTTTTGATGAACGAATTGTTTGGAGCTTATTGATGTCTTGTGACTTAAAGATACTATTAGACTTTGGGCTTTTACCAAGACAGGAATCGTTGTAAATCTACAGTTTTGTATTTTTTGGCTCCTTTTCTCAGCTTCTGGTTCTTTCAAGATCATCTTTCTCAAGCCTCTGATACACTTCTTTCTCCCAAATCCAAAGGTGTTAACTATGAATGGAGCAGCTTTCTAACAGTACATAAGTGTACAAGCATGAAGGTCTTATCTTTGTTTTACTTGGAACCAGTACTCTATATGTTATTATATATTTAATCAAAATGATTTTCCTTCTAATTCATGAACATATATTGTAACATCTCGTTACCTATGATAAGGAAAAAACAATAAATGAGAGAAATTGTTGAGAAAGTAGGAAACACATTTATGATCATGCATAATATAACATACACATATATATGAATAGTAAATTTTTCTACACTTAAAAAAAATTACACATGCATTCATTGACAACTTCCAAGTATAATTGATTTTTAATGTGATTTTATTGAAAATGAGAAGTAGAGGGAGTAGAAAGAGTGATCTTGGTATGAGTAGTGATAAGCAAAGATTTGGAAACAAAATTGGGAGTTGATCTAGAAAATATTCATTGAGTATACTTTAGTCTTTTAACTACAACTTTTTCTCTAGTTATCTAAGTGAGATGATTCTTGATTTGGCTTAAACTAGATACATATGGCTACATTTCTTATGAAGACATCAAATTGAAATTATGTTTTTAAGGATATAAAAATATGTCATGAAGTTGAGAACTAGGTGCAGTACATCAGGAGATGAAGTAAAATTCGTATTCTGAATTCAAGGAACATTTTGGATTGATCTAGTCTGAATTAGAGAAAGGTGTCTTCTATAAAGTTGTAGGTCCTTCTCTTATCTTTCCAACGGTATATAGCATGAGAATTTTGGACATTGCAATTGAAAGTTATGGTCTTTATAATTGGAGATGTTCAGCAGTATAGTATTTATCGTCTGTGATGACGTCATATTGTCCATGATGACGTCATATCGTCTGTAAAAAAATGTATCATCTGTGATAACATCATATCATCTATGATGACGTCATATCATCTGTAAAAATATATCGTCTGTGATGACATCATATTGTCTATGTTTGACTTTTTACTTCTTCTATGTTTGACCTTCTATACACTATCATCTGGTCCATTTTTGACCCTTCAAATGAAGAATCTGTCTTTAAGGTCTTCATGAAAGTTATAGATCTTGAAGCCCTCTTCCAAACCATCTAAAGAATGCCTCAATATGATATTTGTAGGAAAAGTTATAGCAATTTTCCCAATTTGTCTGCTTTTTCATTTGGTTTCATCTACACCTATCATCTGCTCCATTTTTGACCCTTCAAACTATAGAATTTGTCTTTGGGGTCTTTATAAAAGTTGTATATCTTGAGGTTCTCTTTCAAACCATATAAAGAAAGCCTCAATTTGATATCTGTAGGAAAGTTATAGCAATTTTTCCGATTTGTCTGCTTTTTCCCATTCGTCTGCTTTTTCATTTGGTTTCATCTGTACCTATCGTCTGCTCCTTTTTTCTCCCTTCAGATAGTAGAATCTGTCTTCAAGGTCTTCATAAAAGCTTTATATCTTGAAGTTCTCTTTCAAACTATCTAAATAACTCCTCAATATAATATATTTAGGGAAAGTTATGGCAATTTTCCCAATTTAACTGCCTTTTCAATTCGTCTACTTTTTTATTTGGTTTCGTCTGATCCTATGGTTTGGTCCATTTTTGACCCTTCAGATGATAAAATCTGACCTCAAGGTCCTTTTAAAAGTTGTATATCTTGAAGTCTTCTTTTAAATCGTGCTAATATTATCTTAATTTGACATCTGTAGGGAGAGTTATGGCTATTGTCCCAAGATGGGTTCAATATGATTTGAGGACAAAATCTTATCTGATTCTTTTGGCCATAACTTTGTTATCCCACCTCCAAATGAATTGATTCTTGAACCATTAGATTCATAACAAATTTTTCTACCTATCCACGAAGATTGGTACCTTTTAGAATCGATTTGAAAAAGGTTGATTGAACGAAAGTGAGGGAATCGGTTGGAACAGTGAATTGGTGTTATTTTACTGAACATACTTCGGTATTTTAATTATATATGGGTTTGTAAAATTCACAATGAGATGATTTTTACTTTGGAGTAAACTAGAGTCATAGTGCTACAAATTATCTGAAGAAGTCGACTTTTGAACCAATATCTAAGATGTTTAAATTCTGGATGGGAGTTATGCCTAGTATACTGTTTTGGACAAGAGTAGTTCGAAAAGGTTTGAGGTATATCTTTCAAATCGCTGAACCAAATTGAATGATTTTAGTGTCAATGGAAACATAATACATAGGAGAACATGTTTCTAGAAGAAAGTGTGGCAAAATAACTTCAGTATCGGGGTTAGAAAGAACATGCAAAGTTGACCCGAAATGATGTTTATGGAAAATTCTGGAAGTGATTTAATGGGTTATGACGTGTTTCAGTGGTTTTATTAAGTCATAAACTTAAGTACAAACCATACTTGAGTGAGTTTTAATAAAGGGAAATGGATAAGTGGCTAAGAAATGGACAGGTGTCCCAGGTTTAAAGTTGAGTTTTAATAACCTTGAAAGATAAATTACTACTGTACTTGCCTTCATTTCTTTCTCTCGAAGTTTCTTTCTCTAGTGTTTCTTCAACACAGAGTTTTTAATCAAAAACTCCACCAAAGCTAAACTATGCTTACCCTTATCTTCTTCTGTTACCCCTTTGTCATATGTTTCTTTTGCCTCAAGAAAACCTCCCAAACCCTCTGTATGAAAGTTAGGGCTTTGTGATGGTTGAAGATTTTGGAGTTTTAACAAGTAAATATCGTGTTAATCTTTATGAAAAGTCTGAATATGAGATAAAAGGGATGTTTTATCTAACATAAAATAGTCATGAAAAAAGTGGTCATTTTCATGAATACAGTACAAAGTAGAAAAAAATTCAGATGTGTTGTTTTTACGTATTTAGGGATTTTTATGTGATATGATAGTGTAGAGACGATTTTGAGTAGAAAGATCATTGAATACATGCAGGAGAAGAGTACAGAAATTTTGAAAGTGATAAGGACTTTTATGCTCTATTTTTCCCTTATAATTGTGTGTATATATATACACACATAAGTGAATATCTTTGGAACATTGAGTATGAACAAATACAGGATTAAAGTTAAAGAAATCAGAGAAAGAGAGAGAGAGACAATGTCGTGTTTTAGTGGGATTGGAATGGAAGCTGCTAGTGATAAATTAGTGAATAAATTGTTGACATCAAAGTGCCAAAGTTATGACTATGTTTAGGGATAATGATATTCACTCGTTTGAGTGATTGATTTATGAAATGAAAATGAGCATAAGATATGAAGTTGGTAAAGTACCCGGAATTATCATTGAGCATGCATTTTACATAGTCCAAATAACTATTTGTGCAAAGAAATGAGTTTTCTAATGTGTGTGAATTGTGTATTGCATAAATGGGAAGTGCGGGATAAACCTCCGCATACAGGTGTATCCAGAATTTGGAAGCAAATGCTATTTTGGAGCGTACTGTGAGTAGACCTAGATGGTCTCATTTCATTGTTTGTTTTGTTTTGTTTGATTTTTGTATTAATTGACTACTGAATGTCAATATGAATGTGTCTTGATTGTTGATTCCGAATAGAAGGTCCGATGATTGTGATGATTAATGAGATATTGAAGTGCTGCTTGTATGTGAATGAGAAGAACTAAGTGCACTTAATGTGATTGTTAAATGTGTTTTGAATGTGTATTTACATGTAAGTGAAAGTGTGATTCTCAACTTAATGTTGAATGTCAGACTAAGGTCCGATAATATGGGAATGAGATTGAATGGGAACATGAAAATGTGATTGATACATTCCATTACATGAGTGCATGAAATATAATGACAATTGTGATCAAAGTAGCCAACGATCAGAGCTTAAAGCTTAACAAGTGAAAATGAGCCTTGAGCTCAAAAGTGATTCAGAACCTCAGACTTAATGTTTAATGAGCCCTGTAACCCCCAAGCAGATAAGAGACAGTTATCAATGAGCCCTATCTGGGACAGTTTAGGCACTCTTTCACAACATAGTAACAAATAAAAAGTGAGTCTCATGTGTACTGCATATGCATAAAATGAATGATTAAGTGTATTGAATGTGAAGTGTGAAATTGAATGTCAAATGTGAAATAATGTGAAATGTTAATTATGTATTATATGACTGGGTGAGCCATCGATGATGGTCACTCATTGAGTTCGCAAAATTCACCTAAAATTTGTAAATATTTTTCAAGACTCAGAAGAATACCCCGTTAGGCAAATGGGAGTATCCCTACAGCATACAAGTAAAAGATAGAGGTCGGGATCAATTCGCGTCTGCATTGTACTTTTTCCTTTTGTATTGAATTGTATAATTTTTGCAATTTTTGTATCAAATAACGTATTTAGAAACTTTTGCACAATGTGTATACAAATGTATTTATGTTGTAATATAAAAACATTATGACTAAAGTATTTTGTAATTATAATGGGCCCAAGTGATTAGTGAATCTCTGATGAGTTGTGTAACTAAAAATGTTTATGAATGAAATAAAGCGAGCTCAAATTGATTTCTGATTTCCACGTATTTGGATGTAAAAAGAAAAAAAATATATTGAGTTTTTGACTGACTAAGTGATCTAGCACGCCACCGTCGCAAGCACAGACCCGGATATCACCCATCAATTTCAGGTTCGAGTCTTGTGGGAGTGGGGTGCTATAAGCGATCTCTAGGAACAAGAATCGGATGCTATCCCTATAATTCAAATACAACCCACCATCTTGGATAAAAATCTAGCGATTGAAATCTCTTCCCATATGAAAATAGTCTGTGATAGTCAGGTGTTTTAGGACAGAGAGTTGGTTGTTGAGGAGCGACTCCAGCTGATTGAAGGAGTTGAGGATCAGGAGGCGATTGGTAGCTTCAGGGAGGGTACCGTAATTGCTCACACTGACCCTCTAGATCTAGCAACCGGGTCGAGTATCTCGGCAACATGCCTCAAATGCGATATGACGAGGTGCATTCAATGCAGCCACAGGGCGATGGAATCAAGGAAGCTCCTGCAAGAGGTACAACTTATACTTAGTTGTCGAGTAGATTGTTCGCCTTCTTCGTTCATTATGTCGATCCTAATTTGGAATTGTCAAGGGGCATGGGGACTAAATTACATGCCATCCTGCATAATTACGTTCGTAATTATAAACTTGGTATTCTAGTTTTATTGGAAACCAGAATTAGTGGATCTCGGTTGCACGAAGCAGTCCTTACTTTAGGGTTTGATTACTCGTTGAGAGTAGAAACCAAAGGTTTCACTGGAGGGATATGACTATTATGGAAGGATGGATTTAATATCTCAATAGTAATAGCCCATCACCAATTTATTCATACCACAATCAAGTATACTTCTTGCTCATTCGATTTTACAACTGTTTATGCAAGCCCGCAATTCCCTTCTCAAACATATCTCTAACCAGTATTAAGATGGGTAGAATGTTCTTTACATAGACCCTGGCTCATTGGAGGGAATTTTAATGCTAAACTAGAGATTGCGAATAAATGGGGTGGAGCCAAGTTAGTGCGAGTGGTGAATAAACAGTTTCAAGATTGGGTGCATGAGAGTGGCCATCATGATCTGGGTTTTGTTGGCTCAAAGTTTACGTGACATCAAGGAATGGTACAAGCTAGGCTGGATAGAGTTTTTGGTTCGACGTCTTGGCTACAAACTTTTCCTCAAACGATGAATCATCATTTACCCTTTCATGGGTCAGATCATAGACCCATGTTGATTCACTTACAAAGACCACCACCAAGAATTATGGGATC
>JANIPM010000002.1:66895243-66909854 GCA_027478405.1 Erythroxylum cassinoides
ATGGTCACTCATTGAGTTCGTAAAACTCACCTAAAATTTGCAAATATTTTTAGGATCAGAAGAATACCCCATTAGGCCAACGGGAGTATACCTACAGCATTCAAGTGAAGGATAGAGGTCGGGATCAGTTCGCATTTGCATTGTACTTTTTCCTTTTTGTATTGAATTGTATAATTTCTGCAATTTTTGTATCAAATAATGTATTCAGAAAACTTTGCAATGTGTATTCAAATGTATTTATGTTGTAATGTATAGACATTATGACTAAAGTGTTTTGAAAATGTTTACGTGGGCCCGATTTGAATTATGGATTTCCGCAAAAATGTGTGGATGTTTGTATTTCAAAAAAAAATATACCAATTTCTGAATACTTGAGTGTTTTAGCACGTCACCTTTATGGGGCATGGACTCAAGATACATGTAAGGATATGTATATGCAAATGCACATGAGACTCCACTTCTATTTTTATTTTTGTTGTGACTGAGTGCCTATTTAACTGTCTCGTATCTGTTGCAGATATCGAGCTAATTTTAGATACTGTCCTGTACCTGTTGTAGATACCAAGCTTATTAATAATTGAGCCTGTGCTCTGTGTGCACATTTCCTGAGCTTCAAGCTCCTCTCCACAATGATCACTCCGGTCACAGCTCCTTTATATGATCATGCATATCAATGTCATGAAACCCATAAAATCACATAATATGCCATCAACAACTTTCATTTAGTGTATATAGGCATTTATCGCATTCATCATATCTAAGTCTAACATTAAACATTTAGTTGAGCACTCATTTCCCACATTCACATTCAAGTAAATAGTGCTTCCAATACATTCCCAAATATTGAACTCTACGGACTATCAATGTCTGAAATTTTCACAATCTCATAGGTAACAATTCAATTATTGGAATTTAAACAAAAAAATCAAATATAGTGAGAAAACATCTAGGTTGACTCATAGTATGATCCATATTAGCTATTGCCTTGACAATCTGACAATGTATGGATGTTGTCGATCAATTTGTGCTTTTATATCATGCAATACACACATATCTACACATTACTAACTTGTTTAATCAAATGAGTACTTAATCATACATATGTATATGTGCTATGTTTAATGCATGCTCAATTGATTATCTCGGGTATGTAATCTTATTCAAAAATCTTGCTGATTCATTCATTATAGCTTGTATGTATCATGTTTGCAATTAGGTTTGTGTCTGAAGAAAACTTGGTTACTCTAGATTCATCAATCAATCATTCACCAATCCTTTTCTACTATTATATATTCACACAATTTCGCAATTCTTGTTCATTCATACCTAATTCACATCTCTTACATCCTTTAGATCACATTTGCATCCATAAGAACACCTTCATTCCTTTAACAACTCACAATTTCAAATTTAAACACCTTGATCTCAAACAATCCATTCCTTAAGTTATAACACCAATTAACAACCTAAACTTATCAAACCCTTAACCAATTAATCCTACAACAATCTAGGTTCATTTCAAGCCTTAATCAAATCCAAATACACCAAGGTAAAGTAGCTTATCCTTAGTTGGTTCAACAATCACATAAAACAGAATTTTTTGTTTCAGAGCATTTCCCACGATCGTGCGGTACCTTTCCATGATCGTGGAAAGACAAAATAAAAAGTTCTCACTTCAATGCATTGCCCACGATCGTGGGAAGGAGCTTATGCAGCTTGCACGATCGTGGGATGGGTGAATAGAAAGTTCACCATCCATTTCCTTCAATTTTTTTCAGATTCTAACACCATCATAATAGTCCATTGATTATACCTCAGTTATATTTCAAATCCAATCTAAAATCATCCATTGAACAACCTCTAACCTACAGTTTCATACATCAAAACAAAACCAATTCATCCATCAAATTTCCAGCTCAACTTTATCATCAATACCACAACCAAGTTCATCCCTAAATAATCATCATGAATGTTATGCTAACATGTGTCAAAATAGATGAATAAATCACTTACTTGTTCAGCTCAAAACCTCCTCAAGCATCAAGCTACTTTAGCCCTCCAAACATGCAAAGATAAAGCATACTCTAAGAATAAGATGAAAACACATAAGGGGTTTCAACAACAAGATGAAGGCAAGTGCAAAATTTTAGAAAAATCTCAAGGTTGTAAGGGTTGTGTATAGCTGTCAATGATGAGAGAAGGAGGAGGAGTTAGCATGTAGCAAGAACAAAAGAAAAGGTGGTCTTTCATGTGTGTGTCATTGGTATATGTGTGTGGTAAGGATTGAGAAACTTGGTAAGACACTTGTCAAGTCAAGAGCTAGGTTAAGTGCCCTCTTCTTAAACTACCAATTGCCACTTAATAACGAGTCCGATTGTCACTCAATCACTAGGCCATTTGTCTTATAATTTCCTAAGTCATTTGTCACTCATTCTCTATTGCCACGTGTCACTATTTCATAGACTTAGTCAACCTAAATTTTCATATATCAATTTGTCTTGTCCTTTAACATTTTTCCTATACTAGATGCACATATCACCTCATCAATCACTTAATAGTAACAATCAATCCCCAATTCACTAATTATAATCCATCAAACAAAATTTAGGTCATAATCAACACACAATTACATCATAATCAACACACAATTACATCATAATCATTTAAGATCTTTCATACCCTGGAATATGTCAAATGAGTGCATATTATATTTTTATAAAGTCTCTAAATCATGATTCATGTATAGATGTGAATATGATGCATGCAAATGAAATGCACTTCATGAATTCTCATATGATATGACTTAATCTAACAATTAAATACTTAAGTGTAGAAACAGTTTATTACCATAGTAGTGTAGAGGAGTATATTAAGGGACTTTATAAACTACGAATACATTATGCCTTGAAGCATGGGTTCTCCGCCATAAATAATGTTATTAATTATGAGAAACTTTTATGTGTGCTTCACTTAGTGCACTATGTTTAGTTAAAATTTATTATCATTCAATTAGAATCACAAGTTATGTTGAATCATGTTAATAGAGAGTATGAAGTTAAATGACATTATTTTTAAAGTTATAAATGCTTAGGGCATGCATTTTAAATTAAGAATAAAGAAAGTATTTTATAATCAAAATAGCAAGTCTAATTGATCTTCTAAGATAGGGGTAAATGACGAGGCAACATCTAGCATGTTTTCGTAGAGGTACCTTATTAACCATCATATAAGGCTACAAATTAAGTGTCTCTCTATACAAATTGCTAATGAATGGTATGAATCAATATATGAATTTTATGCATATAAGAAAGCTTCTACATGGTTAGAAAGAGGCATAAAAGGGTTATGAGTTAATCTGTCAGGTATGTAATCATATTAAGAATGCTTTATATGTGCTTTTATTCATTGTGTTATTGAGTCAAAAGTAAAAAAAAAGGAACTTTTAAAAGATTGTCATAAATGATTGTATAACTCCCATAATAAGGAATATGGCTTACATATAATGTTAAATGACAGAGATATTATTAGCCACCATCAAGAAGGATGTACAAAGTTATATTATCACATATAACTAGTGTCAACATTACTCTTTATGGAATCATAAGCGTGTTATATATTACACTTTAATATCAAACTCAAACCCCTTGTTTTATTAAGGTTTTGAGGCTATTTTCTATTAGGACATAATAATCAAATCTTGTATTTATAGTAGTCAAATACTTCACTAAATAAGTCAAAACCAAAGCTTATCCTAATATGATAGAGAAGATAGTGGGCAATTTATAAGGGTTAATATCATTATTTGATAAAAAGTGTCCTTGGTTTCTATTATAGATAATGAGACATAATTCACATATAAGGCTTTTATATCATTTTAAATAGGCTTAAAAATTGAACAACATTTTACTTTTGTATATTACCCACAAACGAAAAGGTTGACAAAAGTAAAGAATATAACCCTTTTAAAAGGGTTAAAAATTTGAGTGGAAAATTTATAAAGAAGTTGGGTGGACAAGCACCTGCCAATTTCATTGGTTTATAAGACAACACCTAGAATAATTATAGGTGAAACCTTATTTCATTTAGCTTTTAAAGTAGAAGCACTAGTTTCAATAAAATTGACTGTGATTAGTCTCTATTTGCAACATCTTTAAGTCATAGTAAAACCAGTTTAAGTTACAAGAAGAGTTAGGCTTTTTGGAAGAGAAAAGAAATGATGCATATCTCAAGTGGGCAACTTACAATATTAGGTTAGGCTCTTAAATGAAAGATGCACTAAGAAACTATTCTTCTAAGTTAGAGTTATGGTTTTATATAGAACAAGTCCTATGGACATACCTACTTTAAATATTTTGGCAACCAATTAGGTAGGACTCTTATAAGTAAAACATTAAGTTAATCCTAACATATAAAGTTGGGTTGCCTAAATTGGATAAAACTGCCATGTATTATAGAATAAGCAACATCTTTACCCCTATTTTCAATAAGACCTCTTGTAATTATGATAAATATAAGCATTTATTAAAATCTAAAGGCATTTTCACATATCTTGCAAAGTTCAACATCTTATAAACTTTCCAACAAACAAAAGGTTAAGCTACAAATGAATATAACAACTTCTGAAGCACAAAAAAATGGTTTAAAATAAACTAAGAATAAAATCTAAGCACTATACTGGACATTGTTCTTAGGGTTAACTCTTACAACCTAATCAGGTATGGTGACTTCATCAATTCCTTTATTTTTATGTACCTGTTTATTGTTATTTGAGAAGCTTCCTTCATTAGTTTTCTCAACACCCTCGCTCATTAGTTTCCTGAGCACCTTTGCTTAAAAGATACAAATTCATCAGGACCTTCCTCAATAAGTAAAGAGACATCCTCATTCTTTTCCTTTTCTTTAGAAATATATTCTATATTGAGGTCTTACATAAGTATTTATAAAGTTTAGCTTTCCAAGCTTTTTAAATGCTTTAAAGCCCTACCTAATAGCATATAACACTTCGTTGAGGTTCAAACATTCACAGGATTTGTTCTATTTAAAATGATGGGTGTGTTTAAACTTATTCTCTTAGGTAAGGAAGTATTTTCCATCCTTAAAGCATTTATCTCCATTTAAAACTCAACAATTTTTTTCTCTAGTGTAACTATATGACTTGTGAGCTTAATAATATTATACTCCTTGTCAATAACATTCTTCTCCAATTCCTCGACCTTTTATGGTTAACTTCTAAGTTAGTCTTCAAGGAGGTTAATATATACTCTCTAATATTTACAAGTGTACATATTCAATTATACATAGCTAAACAAAACTAGAGATATCTCAAAAAATTGATCCCACAAAGAACTAGTATTAAATATATTGATCTTAGTTAAACACCAAACTAAATGAAACAAGATAGTTGATTTTAAGATAATTAAACTAATAAACTAAAAAAATAAAGCACATAAACTAATTAAAGAAATCAAATAAACAAACATTAAAGATTTGAGGTTCATATGTATATAGATATCCAACATCATACACAATTAATTATTAAAGTTGAAATAATAATTGACCTATCAAGGTACACAAGTATATCTAACATGGTAGCTACTATATGTTAATATGCAATCTAACCTAATTAAACTCATTTAGCATGGTTAATCTATATATTTATTACTAAAGTGTAAGATACCATTATTCTATAGCACTAAAGTGTTTATTCTTCTAGTACATAAACATACTTCAGCTATCAGTCCATTATAGGATACCTATAATTGAATCTATAGTGGCTACTTACAAATTCAATAATTAAGATCCAAGAAATAAATTCATCTAATTAACAACCAAATAATGTATAACTAATTGAATAAATCCTTACAAGCTACATTTATAACCCTAACTATTGTTTTTAACTAGTAAACACTAACTATTGTTTTTAACTAGTAAACATAAATACATAAATCTCATCATTAGAAGAAAGGAGTAAAAGAAAGAGTTGAGAGAAGTTATCATTAGCTTCTTTAATCCTTGATTCAAACTTCCTCCTTGATGCACAAAACTATGACAAACTAACTAAAAACAAAGAGAAGTTCAAGAGAAAATCTCCCCAAAAGAATAACATAATTTTTCAAAAATTTTCTAAGTCTGTCTATAGATATTTAAGAGAATAAAAAAATTCTAAGTCTAATAGAAATTTTCTAGAAGTCCTATAAATTAATTCTAATACAACTATATGTAGCTAAGATTACAAAATTATAGTTATAGGTAACTTAAACATAAATAATCCCACAATCAACAAGTTCAAGTACAATAATTGATGTATATTACAGATCCAAAATTGGCAATGACCTTATAATGCTTCGTTGGTCTTCATTGTTCACTATGTAATTAATCCCTAATATGCTTCGTAACTGGCATTGATTTTGTACTATTTCTCTCTATAAATAAAGGTAAGTTTCTTGTTAGTTGTATTTAACATCTATCTTCAGTTTGATATGTTGGACGCAGCGGGTGTATTTTGTGAAAAGGAAAATTAAAATGAGCAAAATGGACACAGAATTTTTAACGTGGTTCACCCTTAACTTTGAGCTACACCCACGGACAAAACTCAGAATATTTCTTCCACTATTACAAATAGAAGGTATACAAAGATAAAACCAAAATAGTGGCTCACAAGGTGTTTCCCTACCTAAAAATACTAATCTCACTATTTTGTCACTCACCAACCCTTTAGGAATAAATTTCCCAACTTCAGAGCATTTGATTTACTCTGGATTTCTCTCTATTTTTCTGTGTGTATTGTTGTTCATCTCGTGCCTATTTATATAGGCAAGAGACGTGGGATAGCTAGCTAAATCCAGCTATCCTTTTACTTTTATTCAATTTTGGTAGGCTTCAACATTGGTGGGCGCCGAAAACGACACCTACCATGCCTACCATATTTATTCAAATATAGTGTCCCTCCATGTCAGAGGGACCCATATCTAACAAATCTCCCCCTCTCAATTACATGGAGGGCTCTATCAAACCTACTATTGATCGACAATACTCGAACTTGTCTTTTGGTAGAATCTTGGTTAACATTTCTGATCCATTTTTATCAGTATGGATCTTTTCTAACTATAATTGTTTCGTCTCCATCACATCGCTGATCCAGTGATATCTCACATCAATATGTTTTGATCGTGAGTGAAACGAGGCATTCTTACCAAGGTGAATAACGCTCTGACTGTCACAAAACAACTGATACTGTTCTTGCTTGATACCAAGTTCATTAAAGAACTTCTTCATCCATAGCAACTCCTTACAGGCTTCCGTTGCTGCAATAAATTCCGCTTCAGTCGTAGAAAGTGCAACACACTTTTGTAACTTTGACTACCATGCCACAGCTCCCACTGCAAAAGTAATTAAGTAACCTGATGTAGACTTTCTCGAGTCAACATCTCCAGCTATATCTGCATCTGTGTAACTAGCTAACACAGGTTCTGCTCTTCTAAAACATAAGCATATTTTGGATGACCCTCGAAGATACTTGAGAATCCACTTGACTGCAACCCAATGTTCCTTTCTAAGAATAGAAGGGCACTATCTAGCCGCGTACAAACCATGACATACATCAAACTTCCAACTGCTGATGCATATGGAATTCTGGATATTTCTTCCTCCTCTTCATCTATAGAAGGGCATTCTCTAGAACTCAATTTAAAGTGATTAGCAAGAGGACAACTAATTGCTTTAGCTTTGTCCAGTTTGAATCTATGAAGTACTTTATCAATGTACTTCTCTTGTGACAACTATAGTTTCTTGGCGCTACTGTCTCTGATAATTTGCATGTCAAAAACTGCTTTGCTTATCTCAAGTCTTTCATGGCAAAAGACTTATCCAATTGTTTCTTCAGATTGTTGATTCTAGAAATATTCTTACAAATAATTAACATATCATCCACATAGAGCAATAAAATAATGAAATCATTATTGGAGAATTTCTTCACAAATATACAGTGATCTAAAGTAGTCGTCTTGTAGCCTTGCTCTCCCATAACAGACTCAAACTTCTTATACCACTATCTTGGTGCCTGTTTTAGACCATATAGACTCTTCTTTAGTCTACAAACATGGTCTTCTTTCTCCTTTTTCACGAAACCCTCTGGTTGCTCCATGTATATCTCTTCTTCCAAATCTCTATGTAGAAAGGCAGTTTTGACATCCATTTGCTCAACCTCCAGATTAAAACTTGCGGCTGGCCCTAACATTGTAACTATAGATGTCATTTTCACCACCGGTGAAAATATCTTGTCAAAATCAAAACCCTTCTTTTGGCTGAATCCTTTGACTACTAATCTTGATTTGAATTAAGGATGGTTGTTGTTTTCTTCATGCTTGATTATGAACACCCATTTATTCTTCAATGCTTTTTTGCCTTCTGGCAACTTCACCAGCTTGAATGTTTTATTCTCATGCAAGGATTTCATCTCGTCTTACATAACTTCTTTCCATTTCTTTTTGTGTTCATCATTCATTGCTTCATCAAAGCTTTCTAGTTCTCCCCCGTCAGTCAACATTACATACTGATCAACTGGATATCTAGTAGATGGTTGTCTAATTCTACCAGATCTTCGTAATGGGATTAGAGAATCTTCAGGTGCTGGTGGTTGAATATGAACACCATCATCATCCTCTGGTTCAACTTCAATGGGGGCATCTGTATTATCAGCTTCTAGCTGAACATTCTGCACTTCATCTCCAACTTCTCTAGGCACCACTATTGGAGAATTCAATCGGAAGTTTGTTAAGTCATCATTGAAGCTTGGAACTTCCTTCTCCCCCTTGTTGATATCTTTAATAGTTTGATCTTCAATAAACATAGCATCACGACTCCTGATAAGTTTTTCTGCACTAGATCATAAAACCTATAGCAAATTGATTTTGACCATAGCTAATGAATACACACTTTCGTGTCTTGACAGCAAGCTTTTTCCTTTCATCTTTAGGAATATGGACAAGGGCCTTGCAACCAAAGATCTGCAAATGATCATAGGAAATCCTTTTTTGACCAAACCTTTTCTGGAATTTCATACTGGAGAGGAACACATGGTAGACAATTTAATGCATACATGGCTGCAAGTAAAGCTTCACCCCAAAATTTCTTAGGCAACTTTGAATATGAAAGTAGACATCTGACTCTTTTCATCAAATTCCTGTTCATCCTCTTAGCTACGCCATTCAATTGCAGTGTTTTTAGTAGTGTCATTTGATGTTGAATACCATACTCTTTACAGTAAGCATCAAATAATCTGATATATTCTCCGCTATTGTTTATCCTAATGCACTTCAGCTTCTTCCTAATTTGCCTCTCAACTAAGGCGTGAAATTGTTTGAACACATCTAGCACTTGATCTTTAGTCTTCAGAGTACAGGCCCACGTTTTCCTAGAATGATCATCAATAAAAGTCACAAAGTAATGTGCATTACCAAGTGACTTTGACAATGGTCCACACAAATCTGAGTGAATCAGACCTAGAACATTCTTCATTCTAGAAGAAGGAGAACTTTGGAAAGAAACCCTATTTTGTTTCCCTACTGAACAATGTGCACATTTCTTCTGATGTATCTATTTTAGACCAGATAGCATATTCCTTTTTACAAGCTGAGTCATCCCTTTCTCACCAATGTGGCTTAGTCTTTTATGTCACAAATCAATTGTATTATCGTTCTCCACTGTATTGACAATATCATTGGAGAGCTTTGCTTGCATCATATACAATCTTGAGTGCTTCTGACCTCTGGCCACTACTAAGGAACCCTTAGTAAGATTCCATTTTTGGTTTCCAAAAGTATTTTGGAAACCTTCATCATCTAGTCTGTTTATAGAAATCAAGTTTAGACGCATATCAGGAATGTACTTGACATCTTTCAACAATAGTCTTGACCGCTGTCTCTAAAGAAACATCTCCTTTGCCAACAACATTTGATAGATTTTCATTTGTGATCTTAACAATGCCATAATTCCTAAGTGTGTAAGATGAGAAAAATTATCTGTGAGATGTAACATGAACAGTAGCTCTACTGTCAACTATCCAACTTGTTTCTTGCGACACTAGGCTAACTATCTCTGTATCAATAACAAGGTTAAATACATCAACAATGTTACTTTGTTCATCATCACAGCTTTCTTCTTTCTTCACATCTTTGCCTTTTTCCTTCTTCAACTTTCGGCAAAATTTCATGATGCAGCCTTTTTTCTTGCAGTAATGGCATTTCACATTTGCATATCTGTTTGACTTTCCTATACTCTTGTCTCTGAACTTTGGACAACTGGATTGACTCCTTCCTCTGTTTTCTGTAAATAGAACATCTGAATGTGATGAAGAGGCTGCATGCTGTGATTTATGTCTCATCTCTTCATTTAGTATATTGCTTTTAACAAACTCCATACTTAATACGTCATTTGGTACAGTATTTGTCAAAGACACCTTCAAAGTCTCCCAAGATTCTAGTAATGAAGCTAGCACCATTAGAGCAATTACCTCGTCGTCAAACTTTATGCCCATATTTGATAACTGATCAACCATCCATTCCATATTGTTTAAATGATCAGCTACATAAGTACCCTCCTGGTATTTTACTTGCAACAATTTTGTCATATAAAACAATTTGTTGTTACTGGTCTTTGAAGCATACAGCTGCTCCAACTTATTCCACAGCATACTTACATGAGTCTCGTTATAAATGTGATTGTACACATTATCATCGACATAATGTCGAATATAACCACATGCTCGTTCATGCTCAAACTCCTAATCTTCGTTGGACATCTCCTCCGATTTAGTTGTTGAAAATATCGGCAAATGCATTTTGTAATCATTAAGAGATCATTCATCTTGGTTCACATATACGGTAGTTAATACCGTTTAGATTGATCATTTTGCTCGTCTTCACTTCCATTTGCTAAATTAAGCCAAATTTGAGAAAACTGACTTCAAAGATAGAGTCAAGGCGTTAAATATTAGTAGAAAAGATATCTTCTAAATTTTCACCATCGGACTTGATAAATAGTACTCACCGAAAATTTCACCATGGGACCCGATGGAATCATGTAACTTATGAATAATGTCGTTGGACCCCATTGGAATAGTACCACGAGACTTTATAAATAGTAATTTGTGAATAGTACTTATTGGAATAGTATCATTGGACCCTACTGAAATAATACAGCAGGACTCGGTAAATAGTAACTTATGAATAGTACTATAAATAATGCCATGGGACCCAGTTATTATTGTTACAGTGTCGTTATCTTGCAAATTTATTAAAAACTTTAGAGTACTAGTCATCACCTTTACTGTTTTATGTCAACTTTTCGAATAGATCACGCCAAAAAATTCGTTGTAATTTTTGTCTTTCCAGTGACGTGCTTCTTTTCAAAAAATACCTTCAATGAAAACACAGCTCTAATATTATTTGTTGGGCGCAGTGGGTATATTTTTTAAAAAGAAAAAATAAAATGAGCAAAATAGACACAAAATTTTTAACGTAGTTTACCCTTAACTTTGGACTACATCTACGGATAAAACTTAGAATATTTCTTCCACTATTATAAATAGTAGGTATACAGAGATAAAACCAAAATAGTAGCTCACAAGGTATTTCCTAATCTAAAAATACTAGCCTCACTATTTTATCACTCACCAACCCTTTAAGAAAATATTTCCTAACTTTAGAGCATTTGATTTGCTCTGGTTTTCGTTCTGTATATTTTGTTGTGCTTTGGTATGAAGCAGGAAGTATCTTATATAGATACTCCACTGTGTGAGACAGCTGCCTTGCAGCTTTTTTTTTCTTCTTATTTTCAATAACTGCAGAATGCGACACTGATTTCGGTGTCGCAATTTTAGAACATGGAGTTACTCCATGTGAGAGGGACCATATCCAACATGAGCATTAGGAGATGTAGACTTATAGAAGCCTAAGATGTCACGAAATATAAAGCATTTTCATCCATATTAATGAGGTACGGAGAGACTAGTACAAAAATCTCAAACTCATTGCTAACAGTTGTTAGCAATGATTTAAATATTTTTGTTGTGAAATGTTTTCATAGTTCATGATTATTTGTTACATTTTCAAAAATACAAGTTTTTTAACAACTTAGAAAATGTAGCTTAAAATTTTTAGCTACACTTTTCAAAATATATTCAAATTTTTAATATATATTTTAACTAAATGTTATACCATATTAATTATAATTATATGTGACATTTTTAATCTATATTGTTGCATATAATATTTCAATTTTTGTGTTAATTTATTATATAAAAATATTATACAAAAATAATTGATAATTTAAATAATTGTAATAAAAATTAAATATCATTAATTTTTTGAAAAATAAAATATCATTAAATTATACAAACAAAAAGAATATTCTTCATATACAAGATTTTAATTATAACCTTAACAATTCTTACAGATAAAATAATAAATACAGATATCAGTTTGTAAATTATAAATGCGAAAGATTACAAAAAAAGTTATAACATAATTAGGACAACTAGTTAGGTTTGTCCATGTCTATAAGAACTACTTCATATCTCAGCTATCATATACGTAAAAATAAACTATAGGAATCATGAAAGCAACTTGAAGATCACTAGAGTGCCTAAAATTATGCATAATTAAGCTAGTTTGTTTTCAATTAAGAAAGAAAAAAGTCTTTATATACGAGACGAAATAATTGTGAACCTATGATCTGAGGTAGAAGATAATAATCATTGAAATGATGATCGATGTTAATGGTGTTGCTAAAGAAACTAAGAAAAGTTTAGGTTTCTTCATGCTCTGCACCAATCCACCAATCATTTGCAACTCAATTTAACACGAGAACTAGAAAGTTTTGATTTAGTAACAACTGGAGAAACAATATGCCTTGTAATTAACAGAAACGCCAGGAAGTTGAAATCCATAAGCATTGTTTGCCAGGACCATTGCAAATCAACAGAAACAAAGTTACTATGCAAGGGCATTTCAATATTTTACTTCTTCATCACAATTAAAAGTAAATGCTTACCTCGTCTCTGTGATTAATAACAGAAGCAATTACAGGAACAAACTCCATCTTGCTAGTGAAGTGGACAATCCCAAGTAACCATTTAAGCTGTTGCAGAGAAGCTATGATGGCTGCACCAGCTGTAAACCCAACAAGAGTCGCCTTTGACAAGAAATCAATGATAAAACCTAACCTGTAACATAGAAACAGGCTATTATTAATATTTAAGATCACAGAACCAGTGCCCTTTCCTTCCCGCTTCTCACAATGTTATAAAGTTCATGAAGATGTATGATATTATCACCTTAATAAGCCTAGAGAAGCCTGAAATAAACCAGCAAAGAAGGTGGCAGAAGGCCAATTTAAGATAAAGAATTCCTTCTTCATTAGGCTGAACCGCCTCACTGAGCATAGACCCCATGACTAGTGATGCTATAGAGATTGGACCAACTGCAAGGTGCCTGGAACTCCCAAGAATAGAGTACACCAGAGGAGGGACAAAACTTGAATCTGCATAAAAACAAATCAAAAATTTAAAATGAGACTGATTTTTCACCTTAAAACATAGCTTTAATGGTGTGGAGGACTTACATAGGCCAACAATAGCAAGCAAGTTCGCTAGTTTAGCACAGCTTATTCCCCTGAAAAATGTCAAAGACCATGTTATTTACCACAATTCTTACATAGTTCTAATAAGTTGCAATGAACATTTAAAATAATCATATCCCAAGACCTGACAGAAGGAGATTTACAGAGGAATTGATCCGTAAAAACTGGAAATCTGATGTATGTACACGTAGGCAACTTGAAGCTAAGAGTAATATACAAGCAGTATCTTCTTTGCCTTTGGGATTGCTAGGCTAGCAATGGTGATACCAGAAATGATATCAGACTTAAAGAACCTTAACCTGTGCTCAGGACCCCATTGAAATATGGGGAGGATGAACTGAAGACCTCGAAGCAGTTTCTGAACAAAACTTGCCTTTCAAGGAGGGACCAGAGTAATTTTACGATGAGAAGTGATTAAAACTGCTCTGTATTTTATTCATCATCGAAAGTGCTTTGTACTCAACTAAAATTAGAAAATCAAGGACCCACATGTAACAGACATTTTCTCAAACAAATGGTGGGCATGGTGAATACCATAATCCAAACATGCTAAAAATTAGGAACATGATCACAAACAGAGCAACTAAATCTAATAGACAAAGATTAAAAGACAGCGCAAATACTTTGCTTATGTTGGTGTCATTGTAAAAAAAAAAAGAGAACATGCTAACGATATTTGATTTGTTGGCAAAATATGTTAAAAGAAACGAAACATTGAGAGAATTAAAAATAAATTAAAAGAGTTTGATTTATCTAATCTTAAATATAATTTAAAATTATAAATTTTTTTATCAATTACCAGTATATTTAGAAATTTAGTAGTTACACATAAAGAATGAGTTGAAAAAAGTAAAGATATTTTAATTAAATTAAACTTGAATGTAAAGTTGAAAAATTTTATGATTAAATATGAAATATTTAATAAATAAAAATTAATATGAAACATTAAATCTTATCTAGTCATAACTGATAT
>JANIPM010000002.1:66915924-66930927 GCA_027478405.1 Erythroxylum cassinoides
GAATCTTTAAAGAAACGGTTAATCAGTTGAGTTCTGTAACTAACTCGAACTGACTCCTTCGTCTTCTTTTCGAATTCTGCAACTGTTTCTCTTCGTCTGTATTTTTATCGTCTGTGTCTCCGTGTCTGTATTTGCGTCTGCTTTAGTATTCGCTTCTGCATCTGCGTCTGCTTTGCTTAGCGTCTGCGTCTGCTTTGCTTAGCGTCTACGTCTGCATCTGTGTCTGTATGACTTCGTCTGTCTGACTTCGTCTATTTTGCTTTTCTTTTTATTGATTCTTTTTGTTATACATCAAAATCATATCTAAGTAAAGTCATTTGGACTTAACATTAGCATATAAACATCAATTATTTATCAATACATACGAGGCATGTTTATCAACATATTCCAAAACTTAAGATCATTTTAACAATTAGCAAAATGTATCATCTTAATAGAATATAGCATTTCAACTGTATTTGCAGATAAGCAAAACAAAATAGCAAAATGAGCAAAGAAAAAATATTATCTCATCTCTTGACTCTCCCCCTTTGTCATTATCCAAAAAAAAGGGAAGAAACTAAACAAAATAAGCAGAAAAACCATGCAATTATTAAAGAGTGCAAATATTCAAAGGTAAAAACCATTAGCAGACATAAAAGTTATTCCCAAAAAACTTTAAAAAGAGTATGTTATTAATTGAAAATATCCCTTAAGAGAATCAATAAGGGTTCAAAAAAGAAGAATTTGCATGTCATTAAGTTGATCCTACATTCTAGTTATCTGACCACTCATTTGATCCTGATTGAGTTAGATGTCCCTTAGTTGTTGTTGAAGGACCATATTGTTTGCTTCTTGAGGAATGATAAGAGCTTTGTTTTTTTGGAGTAGGACCCAAGACATCTGCTACCCATTCAATCTTCTTTTCCACCCAGACATTATCTTTTAGCTTATGGCCAAATTGAAAGGGAATTGATGAATGGTAGTTAGCAGGCTCGTACCATTCCAAATTGTCAAAAGATACATCAAAATAAGCAAATATCTTGATAAGCAGCATCCTATAAGGCAAGCATCTGGTAGTGTTCTTACGACTACCCTTATCCAACATAAAGCACATAATCATTACTAAGAGGTTCATCCAGTTACCTTTTAGTAAATTGTAAATAACATATGTGTCTAGTAAACTGCACCATTCAACTGAGCTACTTTTTGAGAAAAGTGAAGTAGCAGATAGAGATGCAAGGCATTATGGTAATAAGTCCAATTATCTACACCAAGGTCTACCATCTTATGTGTTTTTGATGTTAAGACAGATAAATTACACTACCTTTCCAATATCTAAATTAGCAACATCTCACTTATGACAAGGAAAATCAGTTCTGCCTATGGAAGCTATATTTAGCAAGTTTCCCAAAATTTCTTCAGTAAGCAATATTTCTTATTCACGCATCCAAGATATAATCACCAATTTTCCATCTATGATTTCCTTTTCCATATGTGTATAAAATGAATGAACCAACTCATCACAAACAGTCTCATTCAAGCTCAAGAAATTATGTCAACCCACAGAAAGAAAGTAAAGGAAAATAAGAATACCAATGTCATCAAATAAGAGGTGAGGTAGAATCCTTCCAACAACTACCTTCCTTTTTTATAGTATACCTTATACCTTTGCTCAGCTTCTTTGGATTGAAAGGATTTTGGAGGTTTAGAGGGCTCTCCTCTCTCTGTTACAGAGATGTTCTTTTTCTTTAACCTTTTAGCCTTGGGAATTTCTCTGAAGAAAGATTCCTCTCGAGTGATAGGATCCTCTTCGGGTTCTTCGAGAATAGGCACCTTACCTTTTCTGATTTCTTCTCTCTTTCTTTTTAAAGACACTTCTTCTTGCTTTGGTTCATTGTCAAGGCTCTTTTCCTTTTCATCCACAAGCTCTTTCAGAGCCTGCATTTGTGGTCTTCTGACTAAACGAACCAATTCTTCTTTATAATCATCGTCAAAGATGATCCAACGTTCTTTAGACAAACTTGAAATAATAGGTCCAGATCAAGGTGTTGATGATGACCTATGTGAAGAGATTTTAGTAGTGGCTTGTGCTTTGGTGGTGGTGAAGGTGAAGGTGAAAACAAGGGAGAGAAGGGTCTGAAAATTGGAGAAGGAGAAAGGAAACTTACCTTTCTCGGTACAATAGGCAACCCCCTTACTAAAAACTCTCCCTACATGAGTAGGCTCTTCTTAATTGAAAGATTCTTCTTCTGATGAGCTAGGATTTGTGTCGTCAAAGACAAGGCTTTCTTCATCAGACTTATTTAAAGAGTCATATCTCCATTTAGTCTTTGATTCATGATGTTCAGTGGATGAATCAGAAGCTGATTCCTCTAATGGCGATGACGAAGTAATATTCTTCTTCTTTCTCCTATATGTATGTAAGGGTGTCTTCTATGTGGATTTTTTAAAAAATTAGGGCTTTTTTAAAAAAGAGGCAATAATTGATTTATAATAGGTTTTTGGTAAGCTTCAGACACTTGTTCATGGTACAGCTGGAAGAGGGTTTCCATAGTTTCTTTTGACGTGCCATTTCAAAAAAGGATGTTAGTAATTTCTTTAGAGATTTGATAGAGGAAGAGTTTAATTGTAGTGAGATAGAAAGAGATTCAAGGTATGTTGAATGGTTTTTAAGAGAGGGTTTTATATGAAAACAAAAGAGCACACACATTCCTAGAGGTGTATCATTTCCATATCTTTTGTTAGTCGTACAAAAATCTGACAATATTGTGCGCATGTTTTTAAAATCTAAAATGACATCGTTTAGTAACTGTAGCTTTCAAAACACATATTCTCTTCTCTTTTGAACTGATAGGAGCCTTCTAAGTAACAAATTACAAGGAGCCTGTTAAAATTTGTAAAAGGATGTAGTATAAAATCTTCAAACAGAGTTAGATGTTTGATAATCTGCACATACCAAGCTCTTTTCTTAACAAACAAAATCTATCTTCTAAAGTGACTTAGTAAAGATGTCAACTACTTGATTTTCAATATTAACATGGAATAATTTAATAGTTCCTTCTAAAACATGATCTTTAAGAAAATGATGTTTATCTTTTATATGTTTAGTCCTAGAATGATGCGCTAGACTTTTAAATAAATTAATTGCATTTGTGTTGTCACATAATATTAGAATATGACTAAAGTTTAGAGAGAAATCTTGGAGTTGATGTTTCATCCATAAAATCTGAGCACAACAGCTAGCGGCTGCTATATATTCTACTTCAGTTGTGAAAAGTGATATGCAATTTTGTTTCTTGCAGGACCAAGATACAAAACATCCACCAAGGAATTGATAATAGCCACTTGTGCTTTTCTTGTCAACCTTATCACTTACATAATCTGCATCACAATAGCCAACCATGTTATACAAATTTGTTTTTGGATACCATAGTCCAAAGTCCATGGTTCCAAGAAGATAATGAAAAATCCTCTTGACTATTTGAAGGTGACTTTCTTTAGGATTTGACTAAAAGCATGCACAAAGGCATATACTAAGCATAATATCTGGTCTTAAACTTGTTAGATGTAGAAGTAAACCAATCATTCCTTTATATTTTGTTTCATCAGTAGCCTTGCCTACTTCATCCTTATCAAGCTTAGTTTTAGTATACATTAGAGTTCTTATTGGTTTGGCATTTTCAAACTGATATTTCCTAATAAGATCCTTTGCGTGTCTTAACTAATGAAGATTCCTTTTTCTGTTTGCTTGATTTGTAACCCAAAGAAGAAGGATAGTTCACCCATCATACTCATTTCAAACTACCCTACATTAAACCTAAGAATTCTTCACAGAAACATGGATTAGTAACACCAAATATTATGTCATCAACATATATTTGAACTATAAGCAAGTCATTTTCCTTTTTCTTAATAAATAAAGTTTTATCTACTTTTCCTCTTTCAAAGCTTTTTTCAAGTAGAAAGTTACTTAACCTGTCATATTATGTTCGAGGAGCCTACTTTAGACCATACAAAGCTTTTATTAATTTCATCGCATAATTTGGATGGTCTATATTCACGAAACCTAAAGGTTGCTTAATAAACACTTCTTCATTAATATATCCATTTTAAAAAGCACTTTTGATGTCTATTTGAAATAATTGAAATTTCTATAATATGCAAAAGCAAGTAAAATTTTGATAGACTCTAGTCTAGCAACAAGAGTATAAGTCTTATCAAAATTAATACCTTCCTGTTGGTTGTAGCCTTGAGCTATAAGTTTAGTTTTATTTCTTATCACCTTACCGTTTTCGTTAAGTTTGTTTCTAAATCCCTAATGAGTTCTAATGAATGACTTGTTTTGTGGATAAGTTCATCTTTCATAGTTGAATTCCAATTTTCATCAACAAGTGCCTCTTCAATTTTTTTTGGTTCAATTTGTGAAACAAAGGCATCATATATGTTTTTGAAGGATGCTCTTGTTCTCAGACCTTCTGAAGGGTCTCCTAGAATATATTGAAGTGTATCAAGACCTCTCTATTCTCTTGGTGTCCTTTTACTATGAGTATCTAGTGTCCTTTACAATATAGGAGCCTATTAAGATGTACTTAAAGAAGAAGTCTTCTTTGTCTTAGTTTCAGAAGGACCTTCTTGATCTTATGAATCTAAAGGCACTACTGGTGTAGTTTGAATTTGTAATGTATCTTTAGGGATCAAAGGATGTTCTTCATCATTTGAATCAGCAGCTGTTGTTGAGGGTATTACTTCGTCGAATACTACATGTATTGATTCTTTTATCCTCTCAGTTATTTTGTTGTAAACTCTAAATCCTTTATTAACAATGCTATATCTCATAAATATGGCTTCATCAGATCTTGCATCAAAATTTCCAAGAATGTCCTTACCATTATTCAACACAAAACACATGCAGCCAAAAGTTCAAAAGTAGGTAATATTCAGCTTTCTTCATTTCCACAGCTCACAAGGGGTCTTTTGAGAATAGGTCTTATAAGACACCTGTTCAAAATGTAACAGGTAGTAGACACACCTTCTGCCTAATATCCATCAGGTAGGTCACCTTCACACATCATAGTCCCAGCCATATCAACACGGGTCTTGGTCTTTCTCTCAACAACTCCATTCTGTTGAGGAGTCCTTGGATATAAGAAATTATGAGATATGCCATTATCATAATAGAAATATTTAAATTTTTTGTTATCAAATTCACCTTCATGATCACTCCGAATTAAAGTAATGCATTAGCTTTTCTCAATTTGAATTTTTTTGCAAAACTTCTCAAAGACTTCAAAACCATCATCTTTATTTTCTAGGAAATAAACCTAAATAAATCTAGAATAATCATCTGTTATAACAAAAATATAATGTTTATGACCAAAACTTTGAGTTCTAGTAGGACCAAATAAATCCATATGTATAAGCTCGAGTGGTTGGTTAGTAGTTACAACATTCTTGGGTGGAAAGTTACTTCTAACTTGTTTTTCTTTTAAGCATGCATCACAAACTTGATTATTCTCAAAGTTTAAATTTGGTAATCCTCTTATTAACTCATTCTTGGATAGTTTTGATAAAATTCTCATGCCAGCATGTCCAAATATTTTATGATAGATTAATGAGTCCTTTTCTAAAGACATAGAACACTTAACTTTTTTAGAAGACATTTCTTCCAGTTGAGCACAATATATATTCTAAATTCTAGGACCAACAATCATAATGTTATCATTATTATTATCAATTATTTCGAAATGAGATGCATAGAATGTGACTCTGTTTCTATTATCACATAACTGACTTACACTCAGTAGGTTATGTTTCAAACCATCAATATAGAGAACATTATCAATAGAAGTAGAGTCCGAGGCTTGATTTTACCAATTCCTGTTACCTTTGCTTTGTTTTTGTCTGCAAAGACAACATTACCTCCATCTTTGCTTTTAATATAGTTGAAGTGGGATATTTCACCTGTCATGTGTCTTGAACAGCCACAGTCAACTATCCATTTATTTTCTCTTGTCACTATTCTAAAGCATATCTGTATAATGTATTATCTTAACTTAGGTACCCAAATTTTTTTGGGTCTTTCAGGTTAACAGTCTGAACTTGTGGTCTCCAAATTTATATCTCAAATAACTTCTTCATTCTACGAATGTTACAAGAATGACTAATACATCCAAGTTTGCCACAGTAAAAGCACAAAACAGATGAATGAGAGTTATTGTCATTTTCTTAATGCAAGAGGTGACTGCCTTTTTTATTATGGCTACTGTTGTTTCTAAGAAAGAAATTCTTGTACAATTTAATATTATTATCTTCATCATATCCTATTCTTGCCTTATCAAAGACACATTTACTATTACCAAGTAATGCATTAAGATTATTCTTTCCATCAACAAAATTGGCTAGATCCTTTTCTAAAGATATGATTTTTTAAGCAAATTTCTCTTTTTCAAGTTCTAGTTTAGCAAACTTTTCTTCTAATTGTTTTATTATTTCATAATCATTCTCAAGCAATGCGTTTTCAAATTGAGTCACTTTTACTTCCAAAAATTCTTTTTCAAATTCCTTTTCTTATAATCATTTTCAATTTTAGAAAAAGACATATTCTTAGGAAACAAATTCTTATTCATTGATTCTAATTATTTTATTTTATTTTTCAAAGATGCATCATTATTCTTAGACTTATCCACCTCTTTGAAATACTGCACAATTAATTTCTTATACTGAGCATACAGTTCATGATATGCATCTCGTAATTCATTAAATTCAATACTATAGTCAGAACTATATGCCTCATCTTCTCCCGAATCAGCCATAAGACAAACATTGCTCACTTCTTCGGACTCTTCTTCTTCAAAGTTTTCAAAATCGTCATTAGACCAGGCTGTAGTCATAGCTTGCTTTCTAAATCTTCTGTTTTCAGTTTTGTCCTTTTGAAAAAGAAGAGAACATTTTGATCTGGTGTGCCTAGACTTCTTGCAGTGATAGCATATAATTTGATTATTTTGTGTATTGTTACTGCTATGCTGCCTTATGATATGAATCTACTATTTTTAGTTTTCTTATTTTCTTCTCTTTCTTTATCAACTTCTTTTTGTAAAAATGTGCATATTTTTTGACCATAAATTTGAATTCATCATCTCCATCTATCTACAATTCAGTGTTTCTTGCATCACCAGTTAATGGAGTTAATTCATCAGTAGCTTTCAAAGTCATTCCTCTTTTGTAGGAGGATCCACTAAAAGAAAAATAGAGTTTAGCGACGGAATTTATCGATAGAATTTGTACATATTCAGTCGGTAAGCTTATTTAGCGACGAAATTTATTCACGAAAAAAAGCGTCGGAGATATGGCCGTTACTAAATTTAACGACGGAAATTTTTCGTTGGTAAATTTACCGACGGTAACCGACGGTTATTTTGTTCAGTCAGTAAACTTTTCTATCAGAAAATTACCAACGGATTTTGTAATTCCGTCGGTAATTAGCGACGGAATTTTTTTCATTGGTAAAATCCAATATATTTGCCAACGGAAATTTTTTCCGTCGGTAAATTTGCTGAAAAATATTTTTTAAAATTTACCTGCAAAGTGTTTAGTTTCTCTGGAAGTCACCATAGAGAGAACTTCATTATTTCAAGTAAAAGAATTAAAATATTAAAATTCATACTAAAATAGAACTAAAAATAAAGAACTGAAATCATTTTTTTCAAATAACAAACATTTCATCAAACACCTTACATGCATCAGAAATTTATCTTAACATCACAACTAAAATCACGTCTTGTCCCTTATATCACTAACATTTATACCTTAAAGTTGTTTTCCAATAATAAAATAAACAAATAAATGAAAGTAATAAAAGCCCAAATTAACTTTCATCTAATATATGAAAAAACACATGACAGTAATTGCAAAAATACCTCTACTGAAGGACACGATGACAATAGCTGAAGAAGATAACGTCGTCGAGCAAAAAAGGAGTCCACAACAGAGAAATGAGCTCCAAGAAAACCGAAGAGAAGATGTTGGAAGAAGGAAGAAGAAGAAAGGAAAAAGAAGATAAAAGTGGGAGGGAAATGTCGAGTGAGTTTATATTTAAAAAGAATTTACCGACGGAAATTTCCTTAGATAAATTCAAAAAAAATTTATACCGCCAATAATTTCCGCCTTTTTACCGACGGAAAGAAAATTTCCGTCGCTAAATTCATTTACCAACGGAATTTTTCGTAGGTAAACTCAAAATTTTTTATTCCGCCAAAAATTTCCTCCATTTTTAGTGACGGAACATATACCGTCGCTAAATTCTGTTGCTAATTTTGCCGCGACGAATTCCCTCCAAATTTAACGACGAGCATTAGTACCGTCGCTAAATTACTCAATTTTAATGTCGAAAATATGCTTTCCGTCGCTAATTGCCAACGGTATATTTTGTTCCATCGCTAATGTCCGTTACAAATTTTGCCGGGATAAATTCCCTCCAAATTTAGCGACGAATATTAGGACCGTCGCTAAATCACTCAATTTTAGCGACAGAAAACATATTTACGTCGCTAATTGCCGACGGAAATTTTTCCGTTGCTAAGCTTCTTCCGCTAATTTACATTTTTCTTGTAGTGAGGGAAATACAACATGAAGGAATGCGAATAGTAGTTGATTTGCAGTGACGAAACGATGGACCTTTCACGCCCTCGACTCGATGACTGCACATTGATCTGTTCTGAATTCAACTGTATAAAGTTGTTTATTTGATAGGGGCCTTTCTTTTGGAGCGATCAAAACTTTGTGGGATGACTAGTAGAGGAGCCCTGCGGGTTTGAAGCAAATCATAAACATTCTCTCTTTACATGCACATGAGGCTATTGAATATTAGCAGAAGAGATCAACATCCACTGGGGATAATTTGAACAATCAATGAAAATGATTGCCATTTTTGCACGCTTAACCTGATATAGTGTCTGTCCATGTTAACAGTGTATGATTCTCACTTTGGAAACGTGGACACAGCTGATAAGTGTATTATTACGCAATAAACTACACATTCCAGTACAACCATTATTGAGGATTCTTTAGAAAGAGTTTGTTCTCTCATTCCCTAAAAATCAGGCCATTTGAATTACGTGTACAACCTGGCAGATATTTATATGGGTGAGTGTAGACCTTGGTTGTCTCTGGGGATATTTTCATTACTCTGTCTTTCCTTGTTATATTCAAGTAAAGAAAACATGAGAGTACGTATCTGTACTCATAATCGTGAAAAGTGCCTCCAAAAGTAGCACTGAAGGTGAAGAAGATGACTTGTAACAATCAAGCTTATGACCACTAACTCCCCAATACCACCCACCTACTTCTTGTCCTAAACCTAAGGTCCTCTGCCATGGGTAAGGCCGTTTAATAGTGAAGAGCAGTAAAAGGCAAATAGCCAGGTTGCCATCTTTCCTTGTCCCATTGTGCACGGAACGCCTCGTGGGGCTGCGAAATGGTCAATGATAGAAAAACAATCAGTAACGGGCAAGCAACATTAGGCGAACTCACGAGGAGAATTTATTTGGTTCAACTTCGGATGTACCTCGAGAAGTATAATCCATGTTTACAGGTAACACGTAAAGACTCTTATCTTTGGCTTAAAATGATGGGTTGATAGACGAGAAACATGCCAAGAAAAGAATTTTCATGCTCAAACTACAAGAAAACTCAAAATTCACAGCCCACCAAAACACCACGACGGCTTCTTTGCTTTTCAGACCTTTTGAGATGTTCCCTTTTGTTACTGTCGTGTGTATAACAAGCCAACGTTTCGTGCTTTTCCCCTTCTAAACGTCACCGACAGAGACTTCCAAACTTGGGACTTGGGGAAGAGAAACCGCAAGTAAGAAAATGTAATGAAAATTTAAGTTAAAAAGATTTAAAATTCTGGCGTGAATCCAATTCTATACTTTGTTTCTTGGTTCGGAAAACTCTGATTTGCTGATTATTTGTTGACCATATGATCACGTAAACAAAAGAAGAAGAGCTAATTATGTCTAATTATCAAAAGGGTAACATATCCACTCAAAAAGATCTTGGCTCTCTTTGAAGCTGCGATATATATTCAATTCATTCAGAAACATAAAATTTGCCAATATATAGTGTGTATGGATTATGGAAGGAACACTTTGCGGAGTTAAATTTGAGGGAGCCAACCTTGTGCCTACCTTCCATCTCTCTAGCTGTCCTGTCTGTCTGTCGCTCTCTCTAATCTTTCCTGCCTCTTGTCTTTGTATCATTTCTTCTGTTTTTATTATGATAAGTAAACTCTTGCTTCACAGTTAACAATTGGGGCATTCGTAAGTGGGGTGGTTGAAGTTATCAAAAGGGGTCGGTGACGACCTGGTTTCCAATTTTCCTCATTATCTCCTTTTTCAGCTAATAGCATCATTAGGCTTGGTCAAGTTGTTATTTAATCATTACCCAGATGCTTTTTTTGTATGATATAAATAAAATGGTTGTGCTTTCACAGGACATTTTCTTTGGCTGAAATGATTTGTCTGTGGTCTATCAAACGAAATAGATTAGGCAGGCTATGCAGAGTTGGTATGCGAACTCGTGCTTGCTGATTCGTAAGTATCATTGTTGAAGATTTTGGAACAGAGGAGATTAGAATGGGAACAGTGATGGAGGAAGAAACAGGCAAGAATAAGGGAATTCATTCAGCTTTAGCTCAACTTAATCAAGAACTGCATGGGAACTCGGGTAAAACCTTGAGAAATTCTGGTAATGGGTGTGTATTGGAGGCAGAAGTTGTTTTAAATTCAGGAGAGGTTGGGAGTTGTAAAGAGGAGAGAGGGATTTTGGATGCGAATGCTACCGGATTGGGCTCAACTGCAAAGGTGGAAAAGCAGGAAACAAGTGGCATGGGAGAGACTGGCCAGCCATCGAATCAAGGGACTAGTAGGAATCCAGATGATTTTGTTATCGGGATTGTGCTCGAGGGTGTGACTGCTGTAAGTTCCAGGGATACTATGTCTATGAGTGTTAGTAGAGAAAAGAAGGATCTGGGAGAAAAATCTGACGAATTTGTTAGCACTTGTAGACTGAAAGAACAAGAAACATCCAGAGGGCCACAAAATGGCGAAACCATGGAACAAATTGAGCAGGGAGTTGTTGAGAATTTAAGTACATCGATTGATGGGGTTTCTCTTGAGACAGCTATTGCAATAGATTCAGCCGAAAATGCAGTTACAAATGACAGGAGATTAGAAACCAATAGCAATGAGTTCGGTTCAACAAAGGTAACAGGTGATAAATCCAAGGCAAAATCGCCCAAAGTTGAAAAACCTCGCGTGATTGATTTTGTTGGCAGAGGAGAATCTAAGGATAATCGGGATGGAGAAACAGTCTGTAGGATTTGCCACTTGAATTCTGAAGTTGTACTGGAAAGTGGTGCTGCAATTGCAAGTACAGCAGCCTCTGCCTCTGCCTCTGCCTCTGCCTCTACCATGGACTTAATTCAACTTGGTTGTGGATGTAAAAATGAGCTTGGTATTGCGCATTCTCATTGTGCTGAAGCTTGGTTTAAACTAAAACAAAACAGGTAGTTTTTCTGATTTTCAAATTCAAAATTTTGATAAAAGATTGAACTTTCCTGACATGATGCATCTGCTTATCCAACATTAGGATATTGATTGCCTAATCGTTATTGCCACATCATATCAGCTTCATTTATTATAACGACGGTTGCTGTAATCTTCCATTGGATCCTTTTCTGAAACTTCTGTCTGCAGTCACCCAATCCTAGCAATGTCTTATGACGGTGGAGCTCTTGGAACTTTTTCAATATGTAGTTTTTTTTTGTCTTTTTTGTGAAATTCCAGGAAAACTATTTTTTCTTCTCTGCTCCCGACATTCTTGTGATCATTGCTATTCTATCCAGACCAATTCTCTTCTTTAGTTATATCTGTTTTTCTACTTATTCATCTTAAACACTCTAGTGCCTTGAATTGTGGGAAGAGAGCAAACTCAATTACCTTTCTTTGGAAATTATGAAGTATAATGAGCAGCTGGTTCATTATATCAGGATTTCTATTGGGTTTCTGGTTCATTTTAAAGATCTTGCCTAAACTTGGAATAAGAAGTTGTTCATCGACAATGAAGCTTCTATTGTTCAATTAGCCATTATGGGGAACTTCTGAATTTCCACTTCCAGATCATAAATCAGAGTTAGCGACGATTGGTTCTTCAGGACATATCAAATTTGGGTTTGTAGTTTAGGAATGTTGATGGAAGTTTCTTATAAATGTTTGGATATATAGACTGTTGGTAACAATCCCTCCATTTCAACTTTACAATTCTACTGAAGCATCTTGCTTGTCTATACTTGGACTGAATCCAATTACCAAGTTGCAATGATGTTCATGCTCCTGTCGCTGCTTCATCCCCTTCCTTTCCTTTTCTTCTCCCTTTAACCTTATGTTTCCTTAAAGCTAACACTTAAAAATATTTTCTAAAGCCAAAAACAGGAAGTTCCCCAAATTGTCAATGTGAATCAGGAACTTACTAGTGCATGAGCATGTTAACCTTTGCTTTATTTTCTAATTGAAGTCATTCATCAGCAATCAATCTTTAATGGAGTTGCTTCAACCTCATGCTGGCAGCTACTGATAATGGCGTGAATTTTTTTTATCTGTTTACTTGTTTCCGTGCAGGATATGCGAAATTTGTGGGGAGATGGCAAAAAACGTCACTGATGTTGGTGATAGCAGATTTGTGGAAGAGTGGAACCATGTGAGGCTTATGGTTAATGGAAACAGGTTTTCAGACCGGGGTGGAGGATGTTGGAGGGGGCAACCGTTTTGTAACTTCCTGATGGCGTGTTTGGTGGTAGCTTTCATTCTTCCATTGTTTTTCCGGGTGGATTTGTTTTAATTGTAAAAATCAAGATAGTACCATTTTGTTGACATTCTTAGGCCCGCCTGCTGGAATATTAACACCTTACCTTGTCCTGAAAATATTCTCTTGTTGTTGTACAACAACAACATCCAATGGAGTCCAGTTGAGACGCGAGCTTGGGAATTATGCAACTTGCACATTTCTGACAACAAGGCTTTCAGACGATGTGTCAAATTGTCTGAACTCTTTTAGACAACTTCATTGAAGCTGACATTATAGTCAGTTATTACCAACTTACTTTTCTATAAATGTGGCCATTTGGCCATTACATGAGTATTGTACAGAATCAAGGTTGTGTAGTGTGTGAAGGCTTTGTAAGATTCCCAGCTCCAACGAGTTGTATAATGAGAAGTTTTAATAAAGTGAGTGTATATTTTGCTAACTAGTTCATTTTAGGCAATTATAATTGCCAACATTTGGTATCTCAAGTAAATCAAGATTGCTTCTAGTTCAAAAATTGAAGTTCAACAAATGCAATTGTCAAATTACAAGTTTGATGGCAGAAACAATTTTGTGATGTGGAAAAACTTTATGGAGTTATATATGAGAAGCATCAGCAATGGTGAAATATTGGAGAAAGGATTAGTAGAAAAATAAAACTGATAATTAAAGAATCACAACAATTGGTTTGTAATAGTTTATTAAATGAAAATGCCTTGTTTTTAATTTGTCAATCTATTGAGTTGTCAATTCTTTTAAAAATATTTCATGCTAAAACAACAAGGGAGGCCTATAGTTTTCTAGTCAAAACATATGAAGGAGTAAACATAGTTAGACGAACAAGACTACAAGGTTTGCAAAAGGCAATACGAGTTGATGGAATAAGGCAAAGATGAAAGTATCCATGATTAATTTTCATGAATTGAAAAATTGATCAATGAAATGAAAAATAAGGGTTCATGAAATTACAGAGAATGATATCGTGGAGAAGATCATGCGCTAGTTAATAAGTCAATTTGATTATGTTGCCACATCTATTGAAGAGTTTAAAGGTTTGGAGTCCATGACTTTCAATAATTTGCAAGCCTCATTAGAGTCCCACGAAATGCATATGAATGAAAGATCATCAAACACAACGGAGTAAGTTCTAAAAGCCCAAGCAAATTTGAGAAATGAGAAGAAAACTGTAATAGGCAAAATAGAGCATACTCAAAGAAGTTCATATTTCAGAGACAGAGGAGGCAAAATTTTCAAAACCAATTTTAAATCAGGAGCAAGGGGGAGTGAAACTTCTTATGATAAAACCAATATTCAATGATACAAGTGCAAAAAGTTTGGTCACTATCAATCTGAGTACAAGTCACATATTCAGTGTCATATTAATGGCTTTTAGATTCGGGTTGCAACAATCACTTAAGTGGAAGTAAGGAAGTTTTTGTCAAATTAAATAAATCATTTCATTTTTCAGTAAAGCTTGATGATAACTACCAAATTCCAGTTTTGGGAAGAGGAAAGATTGCCATAAAATTGAAGAATTGGGATTTAAATTATATTTTTGATGTGTACTATGCTCTAATTCTTTACCAGAATCTATTAAGCGTTAGATAGCTATCAAAAAAGGGTTATGATTTACATTTCAATAAAGATGGATGCATAGTGAGTGATATAAAGGGCATGATTCTAAAGATGAGAATGACATTCAATCATCTATTTCCAACATATCTTAATTACAATAGTACTTATTGTTGCAATACTATGATATTAATGATAATTGGCTATGACATATACGATTTATTGCACAAATCCTACCAACACCACTTGATTTCCGGCTCAAGCTACCTTTACAATTGATTTGTCTTGCGACACAAATCCTACCTCACAAGTGATTCTCCTCTAATCACTCAACTCACAATAATAATGAGATAAAATGTGAAAGAACAATGCTCAATACAAAGATGAAACAATCTAAGAGTAATATGGAGCAATATTTGAACCAATAGTGGAATTCTTTTGCTAATTGAGCTTTAGTACTTGATCCTTTGATAATTCCTCTATTTATCTGGAGCTTTGAGAAGAATATAGTCGTTGTTAAACCTTCCTAGCCGTTGCATGATTTCTTATGGACGTTGCTAACTTTTCTCCTTTCCATTTGTGAATACT
>JANIPM010000002.1:66932629-66948684 GCA_027478405.1 Erythroxylum cassinoides
TTCTTTTATTGAATATCAATCCCAAAATACCTGAAATAATTTCTTAACCAATTCTATACATTTTATTATTATCAAAAAACAAGTGGAATTTAATTTGTCAACCACCATTGGTCTAACAGGAAGCATTAATTGTCTTGCAAATAAAGAGTAGGTTTCATGCTTGCCAACCATTTAAGTTCTGGACTAGATTTGTGGGCTATGTATAATGGGAAAAAAGCATAGAGATCCATTTCCTACGAAGCAAGCATGGATGACCAAATGTCTACTAAAGCAAATCTATGTTATATGGAGGTTCCATCAAATAGAGGTAACAAATACTTTATTACTAAGGCATGAGTTTATTTTTTGAAGCAAAAATCTGAAGCAAGTGAAGTACTTAAGAATTTTATAGCATATATTAAAAAACAAAGTGGTTAATATTTCCAGACTTTGAGAATGGATAGAGGCACATAATATATTATTTGTGATGATTTCTTAAGAAGAATTAAGCATCAGTTCAAAGCTAAGTACTCTGTTTAACAAAATGGAGTGATAGAAAGAAAAAACAGAACTATTATGGATATGGCGAGAAGTATGTTATTTTGTAGAAAGTTGCCTAAAAGTTTCTGGGCAGAGGTCAAATAGTTGCCTAAAAGTTTCTAGGCAAAGGTTGTGGCTTGTGCAGTCTACATTTTGAATAGGTGTCTTGTTAAAAATGTTTGTGATAAAACTCTATAAGAAGCATGGAGAGGAAAAAAGCATAATATTAGTCATATGAGATTGTTTGGTTGCATAACATATTCACATATGCCTAATAAGTTGAGAAAAAAGCTAGATGACAAGGTAGACAAATGTATATTTCTCGGTTACAAGATAAAAACAAAAGGTTGTGAGTTTTATAATCCAAAGACTTAAAACTGATAATCATTCAAAATGTTACTTTTAAAGAAGATGGAGTATAGGAGTGTTCAGAAAAAGCAAAGAATTAGTTGCTAGTATCGGTGTTCATAAACAATGAATTGGAAATGACTAATCAAACTAGAGAGTCATCTTAACCTCCAGTTCCTGAAAAACCAACTCATATTGATCCTAAAGCATTATCTCCTCCTACTTCACTTTCACTTAGGCGCTCAGAATGAGAAAGTCATCTACCCACATATTTGAAAGATTATCAAGTAAGTGATAATGATAATGACAATGAAGTTGTTGCCCATTACGTTTTCTTTATAGATTGTGATCTAGTAATGTTCGAGGAAGTAGTGAATGATAGTCATTGGATTAAAGCAATGGATGAAGAAATATGTGTCATAGAAAAGAATAAAGCATAGGAGTTAACTACTTTGCTAAAAGTAAAGAATCCTATTAGTATCGAATGTGTATACAAGACAAAGTATAAACCCAATGAAGGAGTGGAACACTTTAAAGCAAGATTAGCTGCAAAAAGATACAATCAAAAGTCAGGTATTAATTATTCTAAAGTATTTTCACCTGTTGCCAGAATGGATACTATATATTTGATCACTTCACTTGTCACTCAAAGTAATTGGAAGATTTATCAAACAGATGTCAAATCAGTCTTTTTGAATGATGTACTTGAAGAAAAAGTATACATTGAGCAATCACCAAGATATGTAAAGCAAGGAGAAGAAAATAAGGTTTATTAGCTAAAGAAGGCGTTGTATGATCTTAAACAAGCACTAAGGGCATGGTATACTTGTGTTGATACTTATTTCATTGAGCATGGTTTTCATAAGTATCCATATGAACATATTTTTTATATCAAGATCAACAAGGAATGAGAGATTGTTATAGTTTGTCCTATGTAGATGATTTTATCTTTACTGGTAACAATTCAAGATTTTTGTTAAAATTCAAGAAGAATATGGTTGTCCACTTTGAGATGACAGATATGAGATTAATGTCCTACTTTCTTAGTATAGAGGTAAAGCAAACAAATGAAGACATATTTATCTCACAGTGGAAATATGCAAAAGATATTTTAAAGAAATTTAAGATGGATGTGTGCAAGCCAATTTTAACACCAGTTGAAGAAAGGTTAAAACTTCTTAATGTTGGCAATGATTATTTGGTTGATGTAACACTTCTTAATGTTGGCAATGATGATTTGGTTGATGTAACAAACTTCAGAAGGCTTATTGGAAGTTTGAGGTATCTAACTTCAACTAGGCTAGATATTGTTCACGGAGTGAGAATTGTGTGCAGATTTATAGATTCACCATGATATTTCATTGGCAAGCCGCAAAACAAAATTTAATATATATTAAAGGTATAATTGGTGATGGTATATTTTATTCAAACAATAAAAATATATGATTAGTTAGATATACAGATAATGATTGGATTGGAGACGTTGAAAAGAAAATAAGCACTTCAGGTTATGTCTTTTATTTTAGTTCTGGAGCATTTTCTTGATCTTCAAAGCAACAATAAGTAGTTGCAATTTCAACTGAAAAAGCAAAGTATATAGCAGTAACAAATTGTGCTTCTTAAGTGATTTGGCTACGAATGATGCTTAGCGAATTACAACACCAATAAAATGGTCCAATGACAATCTACTGCGATAATAAATCAACGATCACCTTACACAAAGAATCTAATATTCTATAGTCAAAGTAAGCATATTGACATTAAACATCACTATATTTGAGATTTGGTTAAAGATAGAGAAATTTATAGTTAAGTATTACACATCTAAAGATCAAATGCTAGATATTTTCAAGAACCCCTTAAAAGTTGAACTATTTTACAAGTTGAAGAACAAGCTTGAAATGATTAAACCAAGTTTAAGGGAGGCTGTTAGAAATTAAACTTAGTTTTGTGTTTAACATTGGTCAAAATTTCAAGCCAAATTGTCTTTGAACTCTTATAGACAACTTTATTGAAGTTGACATTATAGTCTGTTATTATCGACCATACTTCTCTATAAATATGGCCATTTCATGGGTATTGTACAAAATCAAAAGAAAAGTGAGTGAAAAAAAAATTTGCGTAGTGTGTAAAGATTTTGTAAGGTTCTCAACTTTAATATGGTAAGAAATTTTAATAGAGTGAGTGTATATTTTGTTAACTAGTTTATTTTAAGCAATTATAATTGCCAAAATGTCCTACTTTTTTTTGTTAGTTGTTCACGAGGTGTCCTAAGAGGGTCCAAATTATGAGAAGATACCTTTAAGTCATCTATTTTCAGACTAATCCCCGCTCGAGCCTAGTAGGTCCCTTGCGGGAGGCAAATCTCTGACCTCAAGTTTTAAACGATTACATACATGAGGACGGTTCGAACCCGTAACCTCACTTAAGCCAAGAGAGCTCCTTACCAACTCACCTGTACAGTAAAGTTAAAATGTCCTACTTTTACTGAAACTGGGAAGTACTCATGCTCGACTTAAACTGTTTCAGCTGGAACTAATGGAACATTCCTAATACAAACCAAAGACGATAATGAGTTCGTTTACATTTGCTTTTGTGAATTAAAAAATATTCCTAGTTTTGAGGTTTGAACTTTGAACCTGTGACAACTTTCTAAAGGATGACCTACACCATCCAAAGTAACTAAATAATATTGGGAAACAACGGCATCACGTCATCCGTTGTAGTCTAGTTGGTTAGGATATTCGGCTCTCACCCGAAAGACCCGGGTTCAAGTCCCGGCAACGGAAATTTATTTTGTTAAGCTCCCAATATAAGGGCAATATAGTCTTTTTGTTCCAACGACAGTCTTCTAAAGATGTTGGTCATAAAACCCTAACCCTGGATCGCATTTATCGCATAAATATAAAATCCTGCCTCTTGCCTCCAATAGCCATCGCTTCCTCAATCGCCACTTACAATGGTGATCTCCGCTCTTTACATTTACATCATAGTTTCTTTATATGTATGCTTATACAAGTTTGTGTGTACTTAGTATGTTGTACGTCTTTGGTTCTTCAGGCTTCGGAGAAGAAGTTGTCCAACCCAATGAGGGAAATCAAAGTTCAGAAGCTCGTTCTTAACATCTCCGTCGGCGAAAGTGGAGATCGTCTCACGCGTGCTGCAAAGGTTTTGGCCTCGCTTCTCTTTTCTTCTTCTTTTGTGTTTAATTTTGTTTTGTTTGTTTGTTCTGTCTGATTTGGATTGTTACTAATAGGTGCTCGAGCAACTCAGCGGTCAGTCCCCGGTCTTCTCCAAGGGTATGATTGCGATTTTCAGCTTCGAGATGCGTTTTTTTACGTGCAATTTCGTTAGTTTTTGCACTAATATTGTGGGTTCCTGGTTTGTGTTGAGCAGCCAGGTACACTGTCAGGTCTTTTGGGATCAGGCGTAATGAAAAGATAGCTTGCTACGTGACTGTGAGGGGCGAGAAGGCTATGCAGCTGCTTGAGAGTGGTTTGAAGGTGAAAGAGTATGAGCTTTTGAGGAGGAACTTCAGTGAAACTGGTTGCTTTGGGTTTGGTATCCAGGAGCATATTGATCTTGGTATCAAGTGAGTATTGGCTTGTTTCTTTGTTGAGTATTAAATGACTTGTCTTCTTGAAGTTAACTTCATTTGATGTGATTGGTTATTAACTGTATCAAAATGGTTTCCGTGTATATGTAATGAACTTCGAATGGATAGAATAATGGTTACTGTGTTGGTGTATAGGATATGACGAATAGCTGTGTTCACATTGTTTTAACACTTGTATGGTCCTGTAGTAGCCCTGAAAGATTTATTTGCTGGTGTTGTGTGGAACTTACTATACTTCTGATAATTTTATAGTTGTATTGGGAGCCAGTTCTGCATCTTTTTCAAGATGCTGTTAGAACTGAGGACGTTCCCAGCTTCTTACAAGAACGTTTATATTATAACATGTTAATAATGAAAAATGCCTTTCTTTTTCTAGTTTAGCAGGAGTTAGTTTTTTCTAATACGTTTTCAGTTGCTTAGTTTTCTTGGTTCAGCTTTTTGAGATTTATTAAGTTATGCTTACCTTGCTGAAATTATTCGTTCTTATCTCTTGTATATATTGTGTGCTTAATTTCCAACTGATTTTCAAGAGCGAATGGCATTGCCTTACTTGTCTACAAGCAATGTGGGTTTTCAATTGTACTGGAGTGATGTTTAGTATATTTCCTGTCAGTTGTTGGTTGTATTGTGTATTGGACTGTTCATGTAGATTTCCTTGCAACTGCAGGGGTTGAATGATTCCATGGGAGGTTGATTCATTATGGTTTCTTATACTTGGCCCCCTTCCATTTAATTTTGAGCTGACTCATAACTTTTTATCATCTCTTGTCAGATATGATCCCTCAACTGGTATCTATGGTATGGATTTCTATGTTGTTCTAGAGCGGCCAGGTTATCGTGTGGGTCGTCGTCGCAGATGCAAGTCACGTGTTGGAATTCAGCAAAGGGTCACGAAAGAGGATGCAATGAAATGGTTTCAGGTCAAATATGAAGGAGTCATCCTTAACAAGGCTCAAAGTGGCCCATCTTAGATGTTTCAAAATTGTTTTAGTTAAAATTTTGAGTTTTTACTTCAAGAAGGTGCATTTTATGTTGGAAAAATGTTGTCTTGAATAGACTATGAATTGGTAGACACATATTACTGCTATGGATGTTTTCTTGTTTAATTTAACAGTAGTGCTTTTCTTGACGTGTGTTACGAAGTACACAGTTATTTTGCTGTTAAGTCTTTTGCTTTTTATCCCCTTATTATGAGCTGCCGCTTTGGGAATGGCAGTCAAAGAGTGACGCACCCTAAAAACGTTACAGGGAAATTGAATTTCACACGCCTTCTGAGAGATCATATATATGTATGCAAGGAAGCAGGTTTCGCCTAAGGTATGATGCTATACATCTATTTGTCTTAGTTATAACCTTGAAATCTATGTATACCAGTCTTCGCTTTGGGTAGTATTCTGAGTGAACTGAATATTAAGCTTCTTTTGGAGACAACTGGTTGAAACGAAGGCGTTAAAGCCCAACAAAATGGCCTCAGTGAGTGAGCACAAGATTAGTATGAAAAGCAACATAGAAAGGAAATAACATAAAAGGTTTTCGGGAAGCTTCTTGATTCTCTACACTCGTTAAGTTGCAACAAAAACATTGACGATTTCAGGACGAGAGCAATTCCATAAGTTCACCTTTCTTCAGCTTTGAGTAGCCTTTGATACCCCTAGACTTAGCTAGCTCCTTCAGCTGGGAGAGTTTCATTTCCTCTATTCTTGGCAACTTCAACTCCGGGCTTCCCGCCATGATTGCGGATGGTTCATCGGAGAGCTCAGCTGCTTGTCCTCTAGGCGCTGATGGTGATGGGATTGGTGATCTCTTCACAAAATTAGATGGAGGCCTCGTTAACTTGAAGTTTGTTTCTAAGAGTTGTTCATCATTTCCCATCTTCTTGTTCTTGTCAACACCTTGGTTCCTTCTAAATGTTTTGGTTCCACCTCTTTTGGTAGCTGTTCCTGCCAAAATTACAAACTAATCATACGTGATAAGAGAGTTAATAGAGCAAATTGCTTCTAAGTTTCTAATTCGCAGTCAAAATAAAGTTTGTAAATGATATGTGATTGAACATCTGCTTAGATGATCGTTCTGAAGATTTCCCTTTTAAATTTATCACGAAATGCACTGAAAACGAACAAAACCAGAGATCAGGTGACCTGTGCTAAAGCTTTCTTTGATGTTCCAGTTTTCTTGCATAAGAAAAGAAGTTCAAATCTTACAATGACTGCAGCTTAGAATGCCACCGAAATTCTAGTAAACTTGTTTCAGTATTGGGAGAAGCATATCCATGCTGTTATACCTTTTACTTGTTTTCTTGATTGGCGAAGAAACTCCAGGACAGAATCAGTAGGTGAAGTATCCTCCGATGCTTTTCCAGTCCTCATCCCCGTATCGACCGACTCCCCTTTTGATATTGAAGACTGTATCCTTCTGAACAGAGCAAGAATTTCTTCCTGGCCAGATGACTTGGGGAGTTTACTATCAAAAGACTGGGATTTATTATTGTGATAGTCCATTCTTCTTCTTCCCAGTCTGGTGCTTTTCTGGGGAGGTCTATCTTTCCTATTTCCATCAGAGTGTGTGCCGGAATATCTTGATTGCAGAGTATCATTCCATGAAGAAAAAAGTGAAGGCCCATCTGCAATCTCAGCCAAATTTAACAAGCTGCATCAAAAACGACCCTTCAGTTTGAAGTTCAGACTTACAGACATATCAATGGTACCTAAAGAATGTTTTGATAAACACTGCAGACTGATCATGCAAGTTCATTATGCGCATATATGACTACAGAGGGAAACTTTAACCTCATAAAAGGAAAAGTAGATAGCTTCTTCAGAGAGTGAAATCAGTAACATATTTCATTTTCACACATACATAACCTTCAGAAACTGGAACATTGAAAGGGGACTGGACGGAAAAAAGATCTAAGAACCTAATTGAGAAGAAGAGTGGTAGCACATATTTCAACCTCAAAGTGAAACTGCACAACCTTACAACTTTAATCATCACACAAACCACATATTTCAGAGACTAAGTAGGTCAACTTGTACATGTTACAGCATCAAGTTAGAATTGAATAACGGATACCCAACCTACATACCAAAGGCTTCCTTATAACTGTAAATTTTATCCAGCCACTGCTAATAACTAAAGGGAAGTCTTTTGACAAATTTGCAATACAACACAGATTAATCTCATCAACAGTTCAGTGGCTATATTGCAAAGGTTTCCATGTCATCAATGGCTCAATGGAAATGATGCAGAGCTTGGTCCATAGACTGGGAAATGGCTGCCAAGGCGGTGATCATGAAGGAAAAGAGAATCATAAGGTGGTAGCCCATATCAAAGGAGCTAGTTCCCCATCCAGATTCCTAACCCCCATATTTGAGGCAGTGGAAGAAAAAGATCTCACTCAAATGTAGCCCTACCGTGGAGGGCGCTGTACATTCTTTACTAATTCATGGTACAGTAAAGCACAAAAACAGGTTCATCATTCATATGACAGCGGAACCACCCAAAAAGAGAAAAAAGAAATACAGAACCATTATCTTTTACGTGAGTAGATTTATGTACAGAAAACATCAATCCTGCCGTATATTTCCACTTCAATCTGTTGAAAAACAAGTTCAACCCAGGACCAGAACTCATTCACGGAAGCTCATGAAGATGGATACTACTGAAGGATAACGAGAATACCTTTGAAAGAAACAATGGGCTTTCCAATCTTGAGCTGATTAGTAAAAGAGGAACAAGAGGGCCAACTCAAAACAGAGTGAGGATAGAAAACAACATCCATATCCAGCATTTAGACCTGTGGATTCTGAATCTGCATTTGGATTAGATTCACACGTTCTGTACTTTATATGGGCACATGTGGTAGTCTTTTATCGTTGACAAATACCAAGGTCACATCTTTATTTCAGCGCGTGGACATCAAATTCCTCCTTTTTCTTTTCCTTTCTTGTTTTCGGCCCGTTCGGCTTTCCTTCTTTTCTTATTATTATTCTTATTATAATGATGAACTCAATTCTTACAAAACGAGCTTTCCTTGATTGTTTTTCTAGTTTACGTTCCCGCCCACCTTCATGTGCGTCTTCATGGCCAAAACTACATCAACGAACTTCTTCAGCTTCATGCCTAACAGAAACACTACCCAAGACTCCATCAAATTTCAAAATGGGTTCTTTCTGAGCGGACCAGTGAAAGCATTTTCTCTTTCAGCATCACAATTGCAGTGTTATTATGCTTCGATTCCCATCTCAGTACCCCTCACCAAATATAAAGATTACGAATTTATTAGTCTTGATGAGAAAATTTGCGAATTCTGCGAGAAGGGTAATCTTAAAAAAGCAATGGAATTCCTTCTGATGCCTGAAAAACCCCAAATAGCTTCAAGTACTTATTGTTCTGTATTGCAACTCTGTGCTGAGCTTAAATCTCTAGAAGATGGTCAAAAAGTACATTCCATCATTCGCTCCAGTGGGGTTTCAATTGATGGCGTTCTGGGATCAAAACTGGTGTTTATGTATGTGACTTGCGGGAATTTGAGAGAGGGGAGGCTGGTGTTTGATAAGATTGCTAATGAAAAGACTTTCCTTTGGAATTTGATGATAAACGGGTATGCTAAGATTGGTGATTTTAAGGAGAGCGTGCTTATATTTGAGAAGATGTTGAGGTCTGGGATTGAAGTGAACTCTCACACATTTTCTTGTGTTTTGAAATGTTTTGCAGCTTTGGGAAGTATAAAAGATGGTGAATGGGTTCATGGATATTTATTGAAACTGGGTTTCAATTCATATAATGCTGTTAATAATTCTCTTATTTCGTTTTATTTCAAGATCAGAGATGTTCAGAGCGCACATAAGTTGTTTGATGATTTGACTGACCGAGATGTTATTTCATGGAATTCGATGATAAGTGGATATGTGGCAAGTGGTCTTTGTGAAAAAGGACTAGAGTTATTGATAGAGATGCTAAAATCGGGAGCTGACACGGATTTGGCAACAATTGTTTGTGCTCTTGCAGGTTGTGCAAACTGTGGTGATGTTTCTTTGGGTAGAGCACTTCATGCTTTTGCAATAAAAGCCAGATTTGACAGGAGCGCTATCTTCAGTAACACAGTAATGGATATGTATTCAAAATGCCGTGACTTGAATGGTGCAATACAAGTTTTTGCAAAGATGGCTGATAAAAGTGTTGTATCCTGGACTGCCTTGATTACCGGTTATGTTCGAGAAGGACTTGCTGATAAAGCTATTGGAATGTTCTATGAAATGGAAAGAGGAGGTGTTGTACCAGATACTTTTGCTATCACAGCTATTCTTCATGCCTGCGCTTGTAATGGGTCACTAGAAAGTGGCAAGCATATACATAACTACATCAGGGTAAATGATATGCAGTCAAATATCTTTGTATGTAACGCTCTCATGGACATGTATGCAAAATGTGGAAGCATGGAAGATGCTAAGTCAGTGTTTCTGGAGATGCCTGTGAAGGATATTGTCTCATGGAATACCATGATTGGAGGCTACTCAAAAAATGGTCTTCCTAATGAAGCTCTCAGTCTTTTTGTCACAATGATAAAAGAGTTGGAACCTGATGGTAGAACTATGGCATGTGTGCTTCCAGCTTGTGCCAGCCTTGCAGCCTTGGATAAAGGCAAAGAGATCCATGGTTACATATTACGAAATGGATGCTTATATGATCAACATGTTGCCAATGCTCTTGTTGACATGTATGCAAAGTGTGGGATGCTAGTTCTTGCTCGATTCCTGTTCGATATGATTCCTACAAAGGATTTGGTCTCATGGACAGTGATGATTGCTGGATATGGCATGCATGGGTTGGGAAATGAAGCAATTTCTGCCTTCAATGGAATGAGGCATGCAGGCCTTATGCCAGATGAAGTTTGCTTCATCTCTATATTATATGCTTGCAGTCATTCTGGATTAATTAATGAAGGATGGATGTTTTTCAATTTAATGCAAAACGAGTGCAATATAAAGCCACAACTAGAGCATTATGCTTGTGTTGTGGATCTTCTTTCCCGTACTGGGAAGCTATCTATGGCATACAAATTCATACAGAAAATGCCAATTAAACCTGATGCAACGATCTGGGGATCTCTGCTTTGTGGGTGCAGAATTCACCATGATGTCAAATTAGCAGAGAAAGTTGCAGAACATGTCTTTGAGCTAGAACCTGAGAACACAGGTTACTATGTACTTTTGGCAAATATCTACGCAGAGGCAGAAAAGTGGGAACAAGTAAAGAAAATGAGAGAAAAGATTGGTACGCGTGGTTTAAAGAAGAATCCAGGGTGCAGTTGGATAGAGGCCAAGGGCAAGGTACATATCTTTGTCGCCGCCGATCATTCACACCCACAAACCAATAACATTGAAGCTCTAGTGAACAAATATAGATCAAAGATGAAGAAAGAAGGTTATCGTCCTAAATTGAGATACGCTTTAATTAATGCAGATGAAATGGAGAAGGAAATGGCCCTCTGTGGACACAGTGAGAAATTAGCCATGGCTTTTGGAATCTTAAACTTGCCGCCTGGCCAAACAATACGGGTAACTAAGAACCTAAGAGTATGCGGTGACTGTCATGAGATGGCCAAGTTCATGTCCAGCAAAACCAAGAGGGAGATTGTTTTGAGAGATTCTAATCGGTTTCACCATTTCAAGGATGGCATTTGTTCTTGCAGAGGTTTCTGGTAAATTAATTCATGGAGAAGTCTGAATGTAAGAGCTCAAGCTAAGCCATTTATGGTGAGTGAATCCTCTGGCCGATGTAAATGTTGATCTTAGACAATTGAATCCTCTGGCTTGAAGCCATGGACAACGATTACAAGAAGACGAGCAACCTTTTCGGAGACTAAATGTCGGTCCATGGCTCATCATCTGGCATGTTTTGTTTATGCTAATCACTCGTTGTCTCCAACAACTGAGTCACTTTAATTCTCAAAAACTTGTGTGCTCATGAGGAGTTGTAGCTATGACTTGAGTGGCAGGGAATAAATCCAAGATTGCACTCAAAGACAAGGGGACAATTGTAATCATCATCCTCCAGCTATCATTCAGCATCCACCCAACCCCAAATAATATAACACCTTTAGTTTCTCTTAAATCGTAATTGCTGATTTCGTCCAAAGTACGTAATGGAGGTATACTTTCGAAGTTGAAACTCAGGATGGTAGTTGCTTAGAGGTTTATTGCGGCAGAGTGCACAGGGTGTTCTGTCATTGATCTACAGAGTTACTAACCTCAACGGAGCGAGGAAGCCTAGCTTGAAGACACCTGAATGTGATCAGTTGTTCATCCTATCATATCTCAAACTTGGATTTTAATGCCTGGAGACGTCTAAGTGATGCGCTCCAGAACTTAACCAACATGGTGTCTAGTCCACTGAAGAGTTGCCCACTCGAGACTCATGTTATGCCTAAAACTATCCAATTTAACAGCTGGACCGGTTGTTAGATTCCTTATTTATACATGTTTATTATGATATCCCCATCATTCATCACCATCTGGATTACTCTCATCTTCCTTGTGTTGGTACTCCAAACAAGAGCATGCCAACCGTATTGGTTAAGCTTCTCTGATGAAATCTTAAATTGAAAAAAGGAGGCTTGATTTTAGAAGGTAACATATACCAAACGAAAACAAAGACAAATGACCAATAATATGGGTCGAGGCTTTGATGGAAGTGATACAGTAGAATGATGGTAGCTCATGAGAATTACAAACTTGATGATACAAATAAGCAAAGTAGAAAAGAAGATAAATCGCACACCCGAAACAATGATTTCTCCTCCTCTTTTTTCATTTTTGTCCACTCTGCAACTACTCTCATCAGTAATGAAGTGTATAATAAATAAATCAAACAATAATTTCATCAAATAATCCCTATTCTATGCAAACTCACCTTCTAACTAACAACATTTTCTCGAGAGAAGGACCATGAAAACTATGAGGAATACTATGGAAGCAATTGCTATGGCAATACCAAGAGCAACCTTATTAGGCCCATGATGATGTTCCTTTCTACTGGAATTGTCTCCTTCACCGTCATCATAGTCCGATGAATCATCACTCGCTGAAGCTTCTTTTGACGGTGGCGGTGACATTGGTAATCCATGCTTATCACAAGGAGCTATCCCAAGCTTCAATTTTGATGATAATCGTGTATGGTTGTAGCACAAATTGCTGTTCTCACCAACCTTCAGCACAGCCAACTTCTTCATAAAACTAAGATTAAACGGCAAAACACCATGGAACGCATTTTTCTCAAGATTCAAGTACTTCAAGTGCTTCATTTCTGCAAGAAACCTCGGTATCGTCCCATTGAACTGATTCGAACTCAGATCAACATGAACTAAACCAGGAATTGCTGACACAGAATCCGGGATAGACCCAGATAACGAATTAGACCTCAAAGACAGATTTTTTAGTGAGATCAAGTCACCAAAATTCGAGGGCAATTCCCCAGTAAGCGAGTTAGAAGAAAGATCGAGACTTTCAAGGTTTTCAAGGACTGCAATAGAACCAGGAATAGTCCCCTTGAGCTTGTTACCTGAAAAATCCACATGGGTAAGATTGGAATGGAGATGTCTTGGTATGTATCCGGTAACATTAGCATTTGAGATAGTAACGGACCTCAACTTGCGCATATTACCAAGAACAACATAGAGGCCACTACCATTAACAGGCACATCACTGACAGTAAGATCAGTTAGATTGACAAAGTGAGAGAGCCCTACATCAGTGAGGTGCTTAAGAGAGTGAATGCAAGTGAAGGAATGGAGAGACAAAGCAAGATCTGAAGGAAAACGACCAGGACTTGCAGGACAGTTGGTAAAAGTTAGAGACCGGAGTGTAGAAAGAGACTTGAGAGCAGTGTAGGAGAGGGAGAGGTCAGAGGAGCAGTTGGAAAGATTTAGTGAGATGAGGAAGCGAAAGGGAGAGGAAGCGTCGCAGACGGTAGCGTTGTGTGGAGATGGTTGAATACAAGGATCTTTGGCAGTGGGGATGTCAAGAGATTGGAGGGCCGTGAGTTGTTTGGGGTCTAAGGTGGAGTGTCCGGACGGGGAGGGTCTAGTGGTAGGAGAGGAGATTGGGGAGGGTCTAGTGGTCGGAGAGGGTCTAGTGGTCGGAGAGGAGATGGGGGAGTGTCTAGTAGTCGGAGAGGGTCTAGTAGTCGGAGAGGAGATGGGGGAGGGCGAAGGGGGGAGTGTGGCTGCTTCGGCCGCCGTGAAGAGGAGGAGGAGAATGAAGAAGAGTACAAGCGGTGGTTTTGGTGGTGGCGACATCGGTGGAAATGAAACTTGGGAGGGTTGAACTGAAATATGTGGAGTGCGGAGCGATGTTGTTTCCAAGTGAAATGTTCAAGTGAGCTTTGGAAGTAGCACAGTCTACAGTCTACAACCAGAAGAAAGTCACATTTGGGCAACCGTACAGATAATCAATTAGTACTGTTATGCCCTCGTAGTTCAATGTATTTACAGAATCATGCTCTATACTTTTTCTTTTTTAATTTTTTATTTCCATAAACACCAGTCAAAGTAAGCACAGTGCTAAGGAACCAACGGCTCATAGTAATTTTAATTTATTAAACAAGTAAAGAATTAATACTAATAAGACGAGAGCTGTGGTGGAGCAGCACGAGCTCCTGCGTTCTTAATCTGAGCTCTACCAATGTAATTTGAAGGATTTTTTGAGCCTCTTGTCAAAGGGTAACGAAACCTTTATGGAATAATGTTGCTGTACAACTAATCAATCCAACAGTCCTGCGGAAGTAGTCTGCTCGTACCTTTTTACTCTTGGGAGTGGATTCGCACACTGTAACTGATATGCTCTTTTCTCCACAAGCTCAGGCAGAATGTGATCTTCTGTCTCATTTTTTGTATACTAATTCGTATAAATGAAAGGTTGAGATTAAAAGAGACAAAATTGGTACACAAGAAATGAGACAGAAGATCACATTCTACCCGCGCTTGTAGAGAAAAGAGCAGACGTAACGATTAAAGGAGACAAGATTGGTACACAAGAAATTGGACAGAAGATTTAGGAGCAGCACGGGCTACTTTTTAAAACCCTTTCATATTGGGCATTCACGAATTACTTTTCTGCAATTGGGTTGTTCTAATCAGGCATATTTATCGTGAGGATAATCGTAGTGCAGACTAACTCACAAATATTGCAGGACATTTCTCTTTAGGATTCACTATTTTTGAGCACCCATCTAAGGGTTGCATCCCTCTCTTAATAAAAGATGAGTCGGGAGTTTGTCACCTACGATACGACATATAATTTGTCTTTACCTTCTCTTTATATATAAAAAAAACAGCAAGATTGGGTATATCTACTTAGGAAAGTTGAGTCCAACTTGTTGGGATGGTTTAATTGGCATAATAAATTCGCAATAATTTTTTTGTGAAAGCAAAAGCGATATAAGAAAAATTGAGGAAGTAAAAAATATAAGAATTTATGTAATTCGGTCAATTATTTGACCTATGTTTTTAAATAAAGAGATAAAAATCTTTTATTATTATTACTAATACGATATAAAGAGAAATATGATAATAACAATATATAATTTCTAAAAAAAATTCTTCAAAAGTTTTCTCTAAAGTCTTTTAAAGTCTTATCGTGAAAATTTTTAATCAAATTATTTATAAAATATGGTTACATATAAGAAGTACAATTATAGTAAAATTTTATTATCACATAAACTTAAGGACATTGATATTCTATTTTTACAAAAATTTAAGATAACAGAAACTCTATTTTCATATATGCCTAATGACACCTAAACATTACTTCACTAGAAGTCTAAGATTATTCAAATTCTATTTCACTATAATTTAGCCCATATCTCACAATTCTTTGTCTCACCTTGAATTCCCTAATGTCTAATCAAGAATTACTGCCTACTTATACAAGCCCTCAAGGATTTCAAGTTATGTGAACATTCATAAAGTCTAAGCTATACTTCACTTTTTTTCGAGTAACAACTTTATCAACAAGTCAGTTGCATCCTCTAAAATGTGAACCTTTTCTACTAGACAAGATGCAATCAAAATTTTAATCTTGTGAAATCTTTCATCTTTTATTGTAGCTCCCATCTGTCTATCTTTCTCTCGACTTATTCTAATCTTTGAAAAATAGTTACATCGCCATCATTGATAGTCAAAGCATAGGCGATCGAGTCTCCCAACCATATCTCTTTGATTGTTATATAGTCCTTCTCACTATATCCTTATATACAGTACTGATGTTTTCTTCCTAACATTGTTCTATCTCGTAAACTAAAATTTTGAACTTCTTTAGCACTTATTCTAAACTCTTCTAGTTCTATTTATACCACCTTTGATCCAAAATTACTCATTGTTGATCACAACACATCATATCAATATGTTTTCCCTATATCTTTGCCCAGATACTATATCCTTGTAAGTTATCCTAGACTTTTTACAATTGTACAAAACTTACAAAATTTTACCTTCTCATGTTTGTTACCCTTGAAAGTTATCTAGCTCTTATTATGAAGTTTCACACTCTCTCACTCATTAAGATGAAACAACTGC
>JANIPM010000002.1:66950869-66967127 GCA_027478405.1 Erythroxylum cassinoides
TATACATTTAAAACAATCTTTAAATAACTCTTGATACTTAGATTATTATTATCCTTAATATTGTGAATCAAGAATAAGAAAATAAAAACATATGAAAAGACTCCCTCAAAGCCTACATATATACAAAGGAAATTCCCATTATGAAGTACTAGACCAAACTCAAAATCTACATAATTGAAAAAAAAGACTATAAAGGCTCATAAATAAAAAAATCTAACTTGCATTAAACTTCCAATATTCTCAAGTCTAAAAAATAACAAAAGTAAATAATAAAGGTAAACAATACAATAAAAGGTTGCAAAACATCCTAAAGAAAACTATATGTATGTATGATTAGTGGAGTGGCCTAAAGTCATTGAGGCGGTAGTGAAAATTATTGTAAGCAGGCATACATGGTATCCAACTTAGTGATCATCATCATCATATATCCCTAAAGTCTATCAATGGATGATGTCAACTCTTACATCAAAGTTATCAAAGTCCTATCAGTTGTTGCTATATTTCCTCCTTGACCTTTAGTATGTTCATCATCGTCATTCCTCCTTATCTCTTGCCCTATGGATATTCGAGTATCCTCTATCAAGTCTATATGGATTAATCAACCTATTATTCTTCAAGTATACCTAAATAGCCTCATCTAGTCATCCTTAATACAATTGGCCTCTCAGGTCTTTATAACTCTAAAATCAAAGAGGTTCATCCACTACTTTACCAAAAGTCAATTCATAAATATAAAAAACACAAAGTTCTCGTTTAATGATAGGTATCTCACCATTCTACTAATGGATTATGGTATTAAAGACGAAAACCAAACTAGCAAAAAATTAACTAAATCATTTAAGAGGAGATCTAAGAGTTAGAGATCTATGGTCTGGATTTGGTTCAACTCGCTAGACTATGACTGGATAATATTGCTTAACAAGTAAGCGACTAGCCAAGGTTAAATGGCTATATGCTTATACAAAATGTGCATCTACCGTGTAGAGTACATGATCCCCAATCTGAACCTCTGACTCAATTCATAATGCTTTGAAGGCCATCCACTAGGAAAGCTCAAATGCCTCCCTTTCAACAATAGCCTGAGATGCTCCTTAATAATCTCCCCTAAAATGATATCATTAGTGCACAAATATAGAAGGAAAAGGCTAAGGATTTTGATTTGCATCAATCTATAATATTGGCAAAAAATGCTTTCACTGCCTCTAAATTATAATCTCCCTAAACAGTTAACAAGTGATCTTATTATAGACTTCTAATCATATTCTAGATGTTAAAGAATCAATCAATGTGTGTATGATGGTATTCTTAATGATCATATGATTTTTGCTTCTTTTATTAAACCATTATTTATCCTTTGGCTTTATAAACCAAGGAATCTCTTCCAAAGTTACTCCTCCTAGACATAGCTTTGAATCTTAGAAGCATTATTTTTAATATAAAATAACGTAAACTAAATGCTCTCTTTAAGTTACAACTTTGCAACATACAAAAACATCTTCACAATACTTCTTCAAGCACCCACAAGCACAAAACCATAACATAGCATAATTAATCACAAATAATCTAAAATTTTACGCTACTAAGTTAATTATCTATATATCTTAATAATGATAATAACATACAATCTCTAATATATAACATTTAAGCTCAAAATACAATTTTAATGCTACAACACCATAAAAATTGATAAAAAATTTTACTTAGAAACTATTAACTCAAAATATGTGCTTGAATTGCTCCTAGAACATTTAAAATTCAGAATCCCCATATATGGTTTTTTGGTGAAAAAATCTACATAATAAGTAATGAATTGATATTTTTGGATGTGAGATTTATGTTTAAAGGAAATATTTGGTGTTTAAAAGGTTGAAATTAGTGTTTGAAGTCAAGATTTGGATAAAATTTTGAGTTCAAAGGTGAAATAATGAGGGTATAGGTTATGAGTTGGAAAATCATGAATTTGCCTTTTATACTATTATAGTTCGACATAAGATCAATGATGGATGCACTTCACAAATTGCAACAATTTTGTTTTGTAACTTTAGAATGTTCCTTTTTCTTATGAGACCATTGACTGACTTACTTCTCATGCCAACACTAGTTCAGCTTGATTTCTAGATACTCGCTTTATTGTTTAAGACCGATGCCTATCCTTCTTACACAACCAATGTTGGTTAGCTCTAAAAACCCAAATTTATGCTTAAAATTAAATTTATTTCTTCTTCTTTCCACTATGTCTTCTCCTTTATGACCTTTGGCTTATGGATTATTATATATATGCACAGGTTCATGAAAAAAATGCAAAAACAACACCCTAAGCATATTAATAAAAAATGACAAAGAAATATTATGAGTTAATGGAAAATAATGGAAAATATAAAAAAAATCCAATCCATTTGACATTTAAACATATCATTACCCTCTGTATCTAATAATTAAGATGGTAAGATCAAACGAAAGAGGTAACAAAGGTTGAGAATTGTTCCCTATTTCTATGTAATTATAGTAAGATAAAACTCTAAGAAATTTACAAAACTTGGCACACAAAAGACAATAATAATTAGTAAAGCTAATAAAATCAAAGAAAGAAAAATGCAAAAAAATAAAGGTTATAATCATTAGGGCGCCTCCTAATAAGCTCTTCTTTAAACATCTTTTAGCTCTTTAGTCATCCCAGATCAACAGTAACGATTCCCTTCTTACACATAATACTAAAGAGAAAAGGAATTAATAGGGATTCATCTTTGAATCTCTTAGGTGTTCATAATGCCAATGAGGAGGCAAGATCTCAAATCTTATGTTAGGTTCTCAGCTAGTAGAACTTAACGGATTTAATTCACTTTTTTCCTAAAAGCACTATCTTTAATGGCATGCTCTTCCTCTTAAGATTTAAGTCCTAAGGCCCTTACATATTTTCCCAAAATCATAGGTATAAGACTTCGAAATTTCTTCTATACGAGGGTCTCTTAATTCCATCTTAAAGCAAACCTCATCAAGGGTAAGAGGTCTTTGCAAAGTTTAGTAAATATAAAACTTCACTTTTTCCTTGCCCACCCTAAATACAAGCTTTCCTTTAATAATATTAATCATAGTCCCTCAAGTCACCAATAATGGTCTCATAAAGATGATGTGAATCCTTACATCATTCTTTATGTCCATCAAGAAAAGAATTTGTTTTCTACTTTCATAAGTAGGTCATTTTTAACCCCAATAGGCTAATGGAGCAATTCGTCTACTAGAGTGACACATTGTCGAGTAAAGTTTATGTATTCATAGCTTCTTAAAAATTGATAAAGGCATTAAATTTATACTAGCACCTAAATCAAATAAGCATTTAAGAACCTTAAAATTACCAAAATTTCAAGGAATAGTAAAACTCTAGATTCTTCAAATTGCACTCCTCTATTAAAGGCACTGTAGTATACTTTTTTAATTTCTTCTTTTTAGGGATGCTCTCCTTCAAAATCTTTACATATGATAGCATATAAGCTAATAATTTAACAAATAACATGTTTGTATTCAATTTCTTGATGACATTCAAAATTTTATTGAAATTTTCTTAGTTATCTTTATCTTAAACCTTAGAGAGTATGGAATTGGTGACCCTTAGGCTTTGAAATAGGTGGGTCTCTATTTGTGATTGTTAGTTAAGGATGGAACTGGCATTGGTATTGTTTTGTTCCCAACTTTCATGGTTTCCAGATCAACACTAGCACTAGAAGTTAATCAGTTTAGCAACAATCTTTTATTGTTTCCTTCTTTTTCAAGCTACTCCTTTGTTTTTCCTGACTTCTACACTTTAAAATCTTGTGCAACATTATATTCAAGTGTTTTTATCACTCCTTAATATCATGGCATACGCTTAATCCACAAGGTTTACCTTGATGTTACTTAGAAGCTTTCCTTAACCTCTTTCACTCACCATTTTAGTCAATTGGCTCATTTACATATCTAAGTTATAAATGGAGGCAACATTAAATTGCACCAAATTTTCAAATTGATCTAATTTATTCAAATTTCCTCATATAATGATCATAAATTATTTCAATATCTCCTATAAATTATTGTTTTGTGATGGTTGTTGTTGAAACTAAGGTATGCTTTAGAATCCAAGTAGTGCAAGTGTGCAACTGCTTTACCAATTGCTTATCGATTTTTCTAAAAAAATTTGGATTATTCCTTCACCCTAAATTATATATATTAATAACGGGTCATTCTGTATTGCCTGCTTTCTTCCATAGGTAGTTATATGATTTACTTCCTCATTTAGTTTGAGGCTAGCTATAACATTCATACATGTATGAACTAGGTGCCTATATATGCAATATTGGTAGCATGCCTCCCTATTGCCCATGTCATGGTGTAAGATCATCTTCATCTGATTCAAAAATTTGCTATTTTTTTTCTAAATCTAAAAATGTTTATACCTTATAGAGAGATCCTTTTAACTTCCCCTTTACCACTTTGGTTGCTAAATTTCTTGCCAAGGTCTTCATGATCTCCTTTACCTCCTTAACAATGCATTAACTCATAGCATCTCTTAAAGTTTGAAATGTCAATTTCATATCCTCATATAATAATTGTACCATTAATTTTAATAAGTATTGATGATGATGGCACTAACTAAGAAGAGTTTTATATCACTCCCAAGCTTTATAAAATGCTTTCCCTTCTTTCTATGTAAAACTTTGTATTTGCATTCTCACTTTAGTGGTCTTGTATAGTGGCAAAAACCTAAACATAAATGCATTATACATATGGTCCCACTCCTTAATTCATCTTCTATAGCCATTAAATGGAAGTGTTTGGATCATCAAATAAAACTCATTGATGAATGTGACCTTGTCTTCACCAAGTGCTCTATTAAAGGTTAGGAGTAAGAGTAGATGTACTTGATTAAGCTCATAGTTCCTTGCCTTGAGAATCATTCTAATGCACGAGGGACTTGCACTAATCACTGCTAATTAGATATCCCGCATACACATCCTTTGTGGCTATTACTTATCCACAACTAGATTATCTTTTCAACATGCAACCATCTCTTCTCTTCTTATTATTTTTTTTCCTTTTATAAGTTCATTCAATTTTTAGGATCAAATTGAAGTAAAGGGTCCAAGTTGTCTCTCCTAGATCTTTTGTATCATATTAACTATACACAATAAATGAAAGAAATAAAATTAGAAAATAATCATAATAAAATAAAAACAAACCAAAATTAATAGAATTAGAAAATTAGTTCTGTTATAATGATAATAAAAACTTGATCTATTTTATATTTACAAGCGCTTATAGTTAATTATAAATAGCTTACTAAAATCTGAGTAATTTTGGAGTATCGGTCCTATAGATAACTAGTCATTAATTTTATTACATTTAGTTAAACAAAAAATTTAAATAAAATAAGAGAGTTGATATTAGAGGATTTAATTACTAAATTAAAAGAACAAAACAAATAAAGTAATGAAGAAAGATTAATAAACAAATGTTAGAGAACTGGGATTCATTTATATGGAATTCCAAATATCATACACAATTGATTACTAGATTGAAATAGCAATTAACCTAAGATATCTATGCCCTCTATTAAGGCACATTAGTATATCTAATTAAGTGATTATAACCTATCATTATATAATTTAACCTAATCAAGCTTATTAAAAATAGTTAATTTATATAGTTATTGCTAAAGCCTAGGATATCATCGTTTTCTAATGTTTATTGCCTTAGTGCACAAATTTTCCTTTACTTATCAATCCTTTATATAATCTTTAAGATTGAATCTCTACTGTCTAATCACAATTCCAATGTTAAGATTAAAGAGAATAAATTCAAACAATGAAAGAATCAACATATGAATAAATAACTGAATAAATCCTTACATGCTACATCCCTAACCCTAATTAGAGTTTTACCCTCTAACCATAATGAAAACCAAATATAAACAAATAAATCTTAACATGGAAGAAAAGAGTATAAGAAAAGATTTCCTAAGCTCCTTCAATCCTTACTTCAAATCTTCTTTTGGTAAAAAGAAAACAAAAACTTTGAAAAACTAAGCTAGAAGTTCTTTAAAAGATGTTAAGAAAAAGTTTAGAAGGCTAAGTTAATTATAGTACAAGTATTTGTAGTTAAAGTAAAAATAAAATAAAATTCTAGAGGGTTTGAACTTAAATGAGTACACATCCCCCTAAATCATATCCAAAACAGATGCCAAACTAACTTTACACCAACACTAGTCAAGTACTTTTAATTTTTGTGAGTCAAGGTTTAACTAACATCTAACATCAAGTTATAACTAGCGTTGGTTTTATACTATTTCTCCTTATAAATTTAAGATGAGTTTGGCATTATTCTAACTTCTCAACTTCTAAACGTTTGCAAAATACATATGCTTATTATCGTAATAAGTTTATTGCTAATTGTACTTATCTCCACTAACTTCTCTACTTTTGGACATCTTTAAGTTAGAATTAGTTCCCAAAATATTCTGTAATGTTGTTGTCCATCCTTTTATCTTCCAAATAGCACTAAAATTTCATTAAGACAATTGTGAAGAAAGTTAAACTAAATCTTATGTTTACTCTTAAAATTCATCACCTACAAGACAATGAACTAAATATTAAAAAATAAAAAATCCATATAAAAGACGTGCTAAATACTAAGTTATGTAATCTCAAATAATATGTAAAATATCGATCAATCAAAGATCCATCTCCTCTTGGTTATAACTTGGACTTATCCTTTCTGAAAAATCCTTCTTTCCTCAAGTGTATTTAACTCCAACCTTCGAGTTTAAATATCACTTTTTTTTCTCTCTTTATTAGCTTGATTAATGTATTATTGCTCATCTAAGGCCTTATTATAGATAAGAATGTCACCAAAATACATAACAATAAACTTGCGTAAAAAATTACACAAATTATAGTTTATTAATCTCATGAAAGTGTTAGGTGAACTAATTGAACATAAAGTATTACTAACCACTCATATAAACCATGTTTAGTTTTAAAGATAGATGTTCATTCATCACCTTCTCTAATCCTAATTTAATAGTAACAATATTTAAGATCAAATTTAGAGAATAAACATATACCATACAACTCATCAAAGAAATCACCTAACCTAAGGATAGGATGTCTATAATTTGTGATGATTTTATTGATGGCATAATAATTCAAACATATTCTCTAAGATCCATCCATCTTTGACACTAGTAAAATGGCATTAAACAAAGGCTTAAGCACTCTCTCATATATACGAGTTCCTTTTCTTATTTTTGTATCTCTTTTGTTCTTCTATATTTTGTTCTATATGCTAGTTATCATAGAAGTTGAGATCCAAGAAAGAAATTATTTTGGTGCACTATCCCTCTTATAGGTGATAATCCACTTGGAATTTCCTATTGAAAAAGATCATCAAATTTTTGTATTAGAGAAATAATAACACTAGGTAAAGTGTTATTAGTATTAACATTAAGAGGTATGAAAAAGTATTTCTAAATAAGAAAAAAATATTTAGCACTTGACCAATAATGTACTTCTCACATCCCCCACTTTCACTACTAAGCTCACTCATTTTCCCTTATGTGTATCTCTCAATTTTGCTTTGTCCAAATTGTTTAAACTATCCCTATATGTTTGTTCCTATTTATTTCTCCTTAATCTTTCTTACTCACTCTAATTTATCTTGAGTTAATCTTTATAAACTTGATTTGGTAATGATGGAGCAAGGGCAATCAGTTTACCATGCCCTAAAAAAATGTAACCTCCTCACATAGACACCACATTAAATTACACCTTCTCTTTATACCTCCCAATTGTGAAAAAAAGAAATATTTACTTTACTATTATAATCTTTTCACTCTTATTCAACCATCATAAATTGTGTAGTTTAGTGTGATTTATCGTTGGTAGTCCTAACTTTTCCACTAACTCCACATTAGTAATATATGAATAAGTCCTTCTATATATGATCGTACTATAAACTCGATGCTTGATGGAACACTGTGTATGAAAGACATTATCTCACTATTTGTTTACATCATCCTATCCTACATACATACTCAATGGCCTCTTTGTGACCAGTATCTTTTCCTTTTTAGGCCCCTTAATACATTCATTATTACTAAAATTGTCTATACTAGGCATATCTTCATTCGCTCCTCTTTACTTTTGGATACATACTCTGCATCCTCCATTAACATCATCATGCTCTTAATAGGATATTGTAAAGGTATATACACTCTCCCTAAGCACTTGACATCTTGATTCCTAGTTGTTGAAAAGGAATTGGGTTTAGTTTTCTCTTCACTTGATATTTACACTTTCAATTTGATGGTTTAATTTTTAGGCTTTGGAGCTTTGTCATCTTTTTTACTCTATGGTTTATTCCATGATAAAGAATCTGTATTGGAAAAATGAAATAGTTAATAGGCCTCTTTTTGAGTTATCTTCTACCTTCATGGCCATATAAATTGTATCTTCTAACTCTATAGAATGATTTAGCTCTATATAACATTGACAATTTTTAAATTTAGTCCACAAATGAAATAAGTCATTATAGCTTGCCTATCCTCTCCATATTTACCCTAACTATGGCAACCTCCATCTCCTTGTGTTATTTTTCCATACTCTTATAGTCTTAAGTTAAAGTTTGTAACTTGTAATATAGATTCCTATATTAGTAACTTGGCATAAAATATTTTACATTATCAGTTTCATCTCCTCTTAAGTTTTGATAGATGGCTCTTTGTTCCTTTTTCTAGTGAGAAATTATCGATCCCACTAACCCATATCATAATCACTGAACTCTATAACTTCCAATTTAGTAATTTTCTTATCCAAACTGTACACACTTTTTGCACTCTAAATAAGTATTTGGGTCTTTCCTAAGAAAAGGAGATATCATCATCTTAATACTACTAATGTTATTATTCACCCTTTCTTTATAACCTCTATTATAACCTAAACCAAATATGCTCTTTATATTTTCCCTATTTTATCTCCTCTTCCATCTCTTTCTCCTCTACTTCCCTTTAGGTTTAATTCTTCCAAAATAATTGGTAGAACTCTTTATCTTATCATAAACTTTAAAATCATCCACTATAATAAACAAAGGTGAGTTATGTTGTAAACTAACTACGACATCTTTACTTTTCTCCAACTTCAGCAAATTTCCTAATAAGATGCTTATATTGACCTTATATTACATTTATGATAAACTTTTTCTATATTCCTACTCTATCTTTATTGATTCTTACTTTTTCTTTGGAAGATTTTTTTTAGCTTTAAGTCATAATGAACCTCTAAGAAAATGTTAGTAGTAAAAGCACTACCTCACATTTTTCTCTCAAAATTCACTCTACTTTATAACATAATCTATTAAGTACATGTTTTGTACAGACTTGCTAATCTATCAAGAAGACTAGTTTTAACCTTTCCATTTATCAAATAACTTTTAAAGAAAAAATTGGATAAAATAAACAATGAAATTGAAAGTATAAGCTAAGAAAATAGAAAATTCAAAATTAAGAAATTGAGCTCTACAAAATCTAATTAGACCGAATGGTGATGATGATGATGATGAAAAAGAATAAGAAGAAGAAAACAAAATGATTTTAATGTATGGAGTACCTTATTATTTAGAAAAGGAATAACAATCTTTACTTATAAAGGATAATGCAATTGTCAACCTTTTATGTATCCTTTAAATGAGACTTTTTAGGAACTTCTCCTCAAAAAATTTTGCTAAATTTTTTCTTTTTTTTCTTATTTATTTTCTTTACCTTTTGTATTAACTTGTAAAATTAAAACACAAGAAATAAGAAGTCAAGAATAATATGTTTTTAATGCATCTTACAAATAAAAAGAAATTGAATGTGTTGTAAGAAGACATAAAAATATTAAAATGAGAAAAAAAGAACATATTGATTATAGAATATCAGTTTGACACTAAAATTTTGATACGAACCTCACTAATAAGACTAGTGAGAATCAATACCAATATGAGCAAGGACCAATGATTATATTAGCAATATAAATTTGATTCAAAAATATCAAACTTGAAATATAAATGAATGGTATAAATCATTTTACTTTTAAAAAAGTTAGGATGAGAGTGATAAAATTATAGAGTTGATAACCACTAATAAGTTAGATAAGATCATAAGTTACTAGACAGAAACTAAAGAAAGAGTTCTTTAATTAAGAAAGAAGAAAAGTCTCTCTAAGTATTTCTCATTACATCCATAAGATTATCTTTTATAGACAAAACCTTCAGAGCATAAAAACCCTATAAACTAGAGCCCAAAAAGAAAATAACTATATGAAAATTTAAAATTCTAAAAAACTAAAATATGAGTATAAAACCTATTAGTTACAAGTCCACTCCAGCATCAATTTTCTTTTATTTTTTTAGTTCGTAAATCCAGTAAAAGTCTAGCACCCAACACTAGTATGGCTTTGAGACTAATTATGTTTTATTTCTTAAATCGCTAAAAGTTAATACATGACTGACACTGGTCATATTTTGTAACCTTTTTTTGAAGTTTCCTCCTTCACTTAAATCAAGCTTTGGTCTTTTAAAGTAGTAAAGCTTCATACCTTACATAAAAATTCACTATTAGATCATTAAGAACTTCTTTAGACTTCTTTGCTATACTACTTATTAATGGCCCTCGAATGTTCTTTAATGGATCTCTAGCAACTTTTCACACTTCACTTGAATCCTTTGTAATTATTCCAAACTCCTCTTTATAACTCCCTCACTTGAAGCTTGTACAACTTGAGTATATTCTTGATTTTTATTATTTACTTTCTTCAATTATTAATTAGAAAACCCTATACAAAATTCTATTTCAAAAGAAACCAAACTATGATTTTCTAACAAACTTTTAGTTACTAACATTTTGCTAAAGGTTTTATCCAACTAAAGATAAATTTACACCAAGAGCTTTTAATTACATTTCATTGGGTACAATAGTAGACAAAAAGCTTACAAGCTTTATGATATTACATCTAAATTGTTTATATTATCCAAATATTTAGTTTTTTCATAAACAATATTTTCCTTACAAAGAATGTATTTTTGAAAATTTTGAAGTTCTTTTACTTGTTGATACTTTCATTGACAAAATCATCTTACTTATTAATAATGTTACTTTATAAAATATTGAACATCTCGTATCCTCTGCTCCTACACCTTTTACTTCATCCTCATCCTCTTTATCCTTTGTTTTTCTGCCCTTTACTATTATACAAAAGAATATAAGAGAACATAAGAGGCTTGTATGGTTAGATGACTTTGTATCTAATGCATTACATTCTTTATAAACTTTACTAATAGGTTATTGTACTCCACAATCTTTATCTCACACTCCAAACATCTTTCCTTAAATTCACTCATATAATTTTACATCTATTTATATGTCATTCTTAGCCAACTTGAAAAAGTATAAGAACATATTTCTTATAAGCAAGCCAAAATTCATTCTAAATGGATTTAGGTTATGTAAAATGAATCAAATGCTTTTAAACAAAAACAAACTTGGGAGTTAACCTCCTTACTTATGGAAAGAAACCTATTGGTCTCAGTGGGTTTCAAAGTCAAGTTAAAGACTGACGGTACTATTGACAAATTTAAGGCTAAGTTAGTTGTTAAAAAAATACAAATCAAATTAAGAATATTGATTTTGATAGTTTTTCCTTTATTGTGAAAGTTGTCATAATCTAATTATTTATTTATCTTGCTACTCATAAAGTCTAATTTTTTCATAATTTGTAGAAAAAGTAAATAACCAGTAATCTCAGTTTTGATATAACAAATCAACACCATCAAGCCGTATCTCAGCTTACTTGAACAACACCGATAACTTCCTCTATTTTTGTTTCAATTCACTCCTTTCTCTCTTCTTCATTTTGTACACCGTCTTATATATATATATATAAGACGTGATTCTATATAAACACTCACACCAATAAGTAAATAATACCTAAACTACTTGGTTTAATTCCTAACATGGCCTCCCTTAAACCAAGTCTTTAAGCTTCACCATGCCAACATCCTTTTGAGCGTAAAAAACACATCTGCCTTTAATGGATTTGTAAAGATATCTGCAAATTTCTCCTTAGATGAGCAAAACACGACCATAATTTCATTATCTTTCACCAAGTCTCGAATGCAATGATACTTGATGTCAATGTGTTTGCTGCGACCATGGAAAATAGGATTCTTTGTCATTGCAATCACCAACTTGTTATCACAAAAAATCTTTGTAGGTTTGATTTGTTGTTGCTTCAACTTGCTAAGCATTCTTCACAACTAGACTGCTTTAGAATCACAACTTGCTATTGCAATATACTCTGCTTTTGTAGTAGAAAGAGCAACCACCCATTGCTTTTTAGATGACCATGAAAACACTTTAATGCCAAGATGAAAAACAAAACTAGAAGTACTATACATCATTTTAACATCACCTGCCCAATCACTGTCTGTATATCCAACAAGCTTCACATCATTACTATAAGAATAGAAAATACCATCACTAAGTGTGCCTTTAATGTATCTTAAGATACGTTTAGTTGCCTGCAAGTGAGATTGATGAGGACTCTCCATAAATCTACTAATTATCCTAACATCATATATGATATCTAGCCTTGTAGCTATCAAGTATCGCAAACTCCCAACTATTTTCTTGTAATTAGTTGCATCAACTAATTCACCACTACCATCTTTCATAAGCTTCAATATGTCTTCAGCAAGAACCAAAATAGGATTGCACGAATCCATCCTGAATTTCTTGAAAATATTGTATGTATACTTTTTCCTGAAAATAAAAATCCTAACATCTATTTGATTCACCTCAATACCAAGGAAGTAAGAAATCAAACCCATATTGGTCATCTCAAACTGAGAAATCATAGTCCCCCTTAAAGCTCACTAGCAATTTTGGATTTACTCTAGTGAAAATTAAATCATCCACATACAAGCCTACAATGATAAGATCACTATGTGGATTTGATTTAATATACAAAGTATGCTTATAAGGACTCCTCTGAAAGCCATGATTAACAAAATAAGAATCAATGCGAGTATATCATGCCATAGGTACTTGTTTTAATCCATAGAAGGCCTTATTCAACCTATAAACCTTGTCTTCTTCCCCTTTCTTAACATAACCTAAAGGTTGTTCAACATACATCTCCTCCTCAAGAACATCATTAAAAAATGCAGACTTTACATCCATTTGAAATATTTTGCAACTATTTTAAGCAACTAGTGAAATTAACATTCTCACAGTATCAAGTCTAGCAACAGGAGCAAACACCATAAAATAATCAATACCTTGATTTTGCTTATAACCTTTAGCTACCAAGCGAGTTTTAAAGCAATCCACCTCTCCATTAGGTTTGTATTTAGTCTTATACACCCATTTAACACCAATTAGTTTCTTTTCCTTGGGAAGTGTAGTGAGCTCCCAAGTACTATTATGTTCAAGAGCATAAATCTCATCATCCATGGCTTTCTCCCAACAAGAATCATGAGCAACATCTTTAAACGGCTAAAGATCACAATCTGCAAACAAGGAATAGTGAACAATATCATCACTATCATCAAAAGAATCATATGTAGTGCCAACAACATAATCTTGCAGATGAGTAGGCATGCAACACTGTCTTTACGGATGACTAGAAGTCTCTGCAGGAATCGGCTCCACCTTAGGATCATCATCAATTCTTCTAACCATAACTAGAGGACTCGGTAGTGAACTTTTTTCTTCATTTGACAAATCACAAATACCATCTTCATCAAAAGTGACATCCTTGCTAACAACAATCTTCTTAGTCTCTGGATTGCATAACTTGTACCCTTTTGTCTCATGACTGTAGCTAATGAAAATACAATTTTCTGCTTTGTCATTCAAGTTCTTCGTCAACTCATCAGGTACATTGGCATAAGCAATACAACCAAACACCTTGAGATTTCCAATATTGGGTGTTATAACAGTCTAAGCTTCCTATGGAGTTTTGTCACGAGCACTTCTAGTAGGAAACCAGTTCAAAACATACACAACATAAGCAATTGCTTTTGCCCAAAAAATTTTAGGCAAAATTTTACTATGCAACATACCTCTCACCATATCTATAAAGGTTCTATTCTTTCTTTCCACTACCTCGTTTTGTTGAGGAGTGTATCTAGCAGTTAACTGATGCTTAATGAAATGTTTTCGCAGGAAATCGTCACAAATAGTATATTTAGTACCCATATCAGTTCTCAAAACTTAAGAGTACACTTATTTTGTTTTTCAACATAAGCTACAAAACTCTTAAAAGTATCGCTTGGTTGATATTTATGCTTCAAAAAATAAACCCAGGCCTTTTTGGTATAATCATCAATAAAAGTAATAATATACCTGCTATCACCATTAGAAGAAACCTCCATAGAGCACAGACTTGAATGAACAAATTCAAGTGGTCTACTTGCTCTCCAGGATTTACCTATGGGAAAACTTCCCTATGCTTTTTCCTTAAAACACAAGTCTCGCAGACTTTTTCAGGAACACTTATAGCTGGTAGGCTAAATACCAATTTCTTTTTAGAAAGAAAATCAAGAGTTTCAAATTCAAATATCCAAGTCGCATATGCCATAACCAATTATCATCACCAATTACATAAACATGGTAAAAAGATCCCTCGTAATTAATTTGCAAAGGGAATAAATGATTTATTGACATGTGTACCTTTGCTATCATCCGATGCTCTGCATCATAAATAATGTATCCATGCTTGTTAAAGTGCAAATCATAATCTTTCTCTACCATTTGATCCACACTCAAAAGATTTTGGCTAATATTCAGAGAGTAAAATACTTTTGAAATATAATTAAGGGTGTTGTTCTTCAATCTAATTGCAATCTTGCCTTTTTCATAAACCAGAATATACCGATTATCTCCAAGTTTCACTGATGTGTGAAACGAATAATCAAAGTTGGAAAACAAAGTTTTATTTCCACTAAGATGATTACTACAGTCTATATTCAATAACTACTGACTGTTATGTTCACCTCCACTATCAGAACTAGCAATAAACAAAGTTTCTGTATTATCATCACCATTCCCCACAACTTTCACATGACAATCTCTATTTTCTGGTCTCCTCAAATGACAATCTCTACTAAAATGACCATACTTCTTGCAATTATGACATTGAATATGAGACCTGCAATTTGATCGATAATGTCCATATTTTTTGCACTTGAAACACTGAACATTAGATGTATCATGATTTTGATTAATATTACCTCTTCCACCTTGTCTCTGACCATACCTGAAATTTTCGCCTCTTCTTTGACTGGATTCGCCTTTGTTAGTTGACTCATCCTTTTCTTTCTTTACATTTGCTTGAGCTTTTAGTGCATGCTCAATGAACGATGTGGATTGCTCCTTGTAAACCATCAATTGTCACAGTCCTCAAATCCTTTGCCCCCATAATAGTAGCTATAACATCAAATTGCTTTGTCAAAGTACAAAGAATTTTCTCCATGATTTGAACATAAAAAATAGTTTCTCCATTGGCCCTCATGTCGTTGACAAGTTTCTGAGTGCATATAAAATAATCAACAATCTTCTCATTCTTTTCTTATTAAAGCAACTCAAATTGTCTTCTGTATGTCTGCAGTCACATCTTCTAAACTGGTTCGACACCTTGGTATGACTGAAATAAAATGTCCCAAGCCTCCTTTGATGACTTTACATTAATAATTTTTTGAAACACAAATAAATCAACACTTTAAAAATATGGTAGGTAGCCTGATCATCTTTATTACGAGCACAAGCAATTCTCCCCTTTATACCTCTTTCAAATTTTCAATATCTATAGGTTCAAGATCTCCATTCTCAACAATTTTCCAAACACCCAAAGTTTTTAGAAAAAATCATATTTAAACCATCCACGCTTGAAAATTATTCTTCCTATCAAATTTGAAGACGAACATGAAACGTATTGCGTAATTCTAGCCATTTAGAATCTTCTAGCTCAATAAGTGGACTACAATTATTATTGTCTTCTCAAATATCAAGTGGGCTATTTGCATAAAATAGAACTAATCTCTTTAAAATGAACCTAAGCAATGCGTGTAACATCCCATTACTTATGGGAGGGTTAGAATGGTAAATGTGAGTGACTAATGAGAGTTAGAGATGCATTTCCATGTTCATGCATAAAAATGCCATACACTTATACATGAATAGTGAATTTATTTG
>JANIPM010000002.1:67106206-67123849 GCA_027478405.1 Erythroxylum cassinoides
AAAATTAACTTCATAATTCACAAACCCATTTACTCCTTAAGCTAAATAAACCAAAACCTTTCAAAAATTAACAAATCAAAAACTCAATCTTACCTTAATTCTCCACCATTTTCGAAATTTCTTTGTTCCTTAGGAAGCTTTCATGCTCTTCCACCTTTTTCCTTCATGAAGCAACATCAAAATCCTTCTTGGAAGCTCACAAAATCGAAAACCCTAATTCTTTTCTCTTCTTTCTCCCATCACCGAAGCTTCCCTCTTCTCCTTTCTTTCCTTCTTTCTTTTTCCTTCTCCTTTTTCTCTTAAGTTACGGGCTTCACTTCTATAAAAACGACAGCCCCTTATTCATTCATTTAATTGGTGCTAAATGACCCTAATGCCCCTCCATGCAAGCCTTCTAACTTAACTCTTTAAGTAAACTTCCAAAATTGCCCCTTAAATTCTTTTTAATTCAAGCTTACTTTAGGACATTTTTCTAACCATCAAAATGAAGGAATTTGCTAAAACTTCCTTCTAGAGAAATGTTCCTTATTGTCTCAAATTCATAACGCCACCAAAATCATTTAATTTGGTGCACTACACCAAAACTTATACTCTAGACATTTCGGATTTGTCTTATGCTAAAATATTTTCCAGCAATTTACTTCCATCCGAAAATTGACATTCGTAGAGGCTGAATTAAAATTCACTTCCTTCATACAAATTGTATCCTTATCTTTATAGTTTAATCCAAATTAAGAATCACTTCATTTGGATTACTAGAGCAAAAGTTATGGCTAAAATACTTTCAGATTTTTTAATCCAAGATTGCACACTAAACTCGATTTTCATTCAGAAATTGGAAGTCTTAGGGGCTAAATTGAAATTCAATTCCTTCATAAGACTTATAGCCTCATGTCTCTATTTTAATTTTCCACAACAACCAACTCAATTGGATCTCCACAGATCAAGAATGTCTCAAAATACTGAACCATGTTCAGAAAAATATCTAACTCACTTTGATTAAATCAATCTCTTCTAATTTAATCTCAAAAATAATAAATTTCCCATTTTGATGAAGATAAATGTCTTAGGAATCTAACGCTTCAAAAACTAAATCAATCAGATGTTAGACGGAAAAGTATAAACAAAAATTGAACAAGGGTCGGATTAGGGGAGGAGAATAGCAAAAACAAAAGCATTTTTCATATATATAGATATATATATATATATATAACCGAAATTTCCAAAATTCATAACTCTTGGTCCAGAACTCCAAATTTGAAAAATTTGGTATCAATAGAAAGCTCCAAGGAAGCTCTACAACTTCCATGAAGAACTAGAAAATCATTTTGGCCTCTAAGGGAGTCAAAAACCACATCAAAGTTTCTATCCACTAGTACTCTTCCCAAACAATAACAACAACTTGTAAAAATCATAACTCCAAATTTCATGGTCCAAAAATTGCATACTTTACATCAATGGAAAGATCAAAGCATAATCTAAAACTTTCATGAAGAACTTAAAAGCAATTTCAACCTCTAACTAGGTCAATTTTTCAATCAAAGTTTCTGCCAGAAATGTGTCATCCTAAAACAACATCCAACTTCCAAATTTCACATCTTCCAATTTCCACAATCAAAAATTGCATACTTTATAGCGTCGGAAAGATTGAAGGACTAGCTACAACTTTCATGTAGACCACTTTGTCTCATTCAAACCACATCAGTACAGAAATTGGCCTCAAAGCACAGCATACAAAATCCTACACTTATGAGCATTTTTAAAAACAAAGCAAAATAACCTTAACTTTGAAAGATCATAACTTCCAATCCCGATATCGAAAAATGTCATATTTTAAGGCGATAGAAAGCTCGCAACAGAAGCTACAAGTTTCATGAAGATCATTTTATCAAATTCTTCCTAAATCAAGCCAGAAAAATTCACAAAGATTTCAGCTCAAAAAGTCAACTCTGCTACTATTCATCCCAAAAAGTCAAACTTGCAATTTCCTAAAATTTCACACTTTCATTATTATTTCTTGCTTTTCAACTCCATTTCAATCAACTCATGCAAGTGAATTGTGTGTGATTAAAAAAATTATGCAAGTTACTTTTATAATCTCAAGTTTCTACAAGCCGAAGAATAAAATTTGGTCCTAAAAAAAACAATAGGGGTGTACTTTAAAAAAAATGACCGCAGTTACTTGTAACTCTATCTATCGGTAACTAGATATAAAGTAACAGTATTAGCAATTGTTAATTTTTCTTTACAAATGAAAGCAGAAAAATAAATACAAAATTAAACAGATCAACACCAAAATTTGGTTATGAAGTTTGACACACCTTGCTTACATCTACAAGGCTCTCACCCAGCTTAATCAATTTCACTAAAGTACAATAGATTTATACAAGGCTTTACTAAGCCGACATCATTCAACCATTGACACTATCCCTCATCCTCACTATCCATGAAAGATTTTTACACCCAATAACACAACCAACTCGTGTTAACCTTAACAAAGGACTTTTCATCTCTCCTTTAACAAAAAGACAATAAATAAATAACTCAATTGATTAACTGTCTAAGAATGAAAATAGAAAACACTTAAGAAAAAAACACAACAACTTCCCTATTGATTCAAGTCCTCTGAAGTAGATCAGAAAGTTGTTCACACAAAATAGGCTGATTCATGCACATTTTAGATCTAAGTTACAGTTGCAGCAGAAGGACTTCATGCAAAATAGATCCAACAAATAAACCCCCACATAATAATTTACTGAAGCCTCACCACGATGAGACACACACCCATGAAAAACATGACATTCATAACCTTCACCACATCAATTGCGCAGCCTACCACAAATGAAGGTGAAAACCATAGAGATATTCGCAGTTGCACATTTATGAACATAGTAGAATGTGTCTTATGTTATTCAACCAAGATCTCGCAAAACAAATTTTCCCACGTAATCAAGAAGTCTTCACATACACGTTCACTTTCTAGATAACTCACTACACATATAATCTCTAAAATCCAATGACTTCATTTCGGCCCACTTAAAAAATCATTTTCTTCTTCACATACCCCACTTAAAAATAGAATTCTATCACAACTGAACCATTATCCAAAAATCCAACAAGCCAACTGTGTCCAATTTAAATTCAATCAATTTGGATGTGAAACTGAATTATTTGCTAGGTACAATTATCTAAAAATGCCAAAATTTAATAATAAGATATATACCATATAGCTTAACAATCTCCCCTTTTTTTGGTATTGTTCGTCACAAATATGAAAGTCCCCCTAAATAAAATAATTGGACTTATAATCCACATGAGAAAATAACTCCCCCTTAATCCATCATCAAGTTCCAAATAACATCCATCAAATTCTTCAAGTTTAAAAAACATCTAAAGAAACAGTAATGAACAATTATCCAATCATCCAAATTTCTCCCCTTTGGGACAAAAAGATGCCAAAAAGTAAGACTAATAGTCACGAAGATACCTTAAAATCTCCCCCAAGTTGAATAGTCACCAAACAATATTTAAAAACTCATAAATAAAAACTCAAAAAGACAAAATGATAACTCCTTCGAACCTCTTTTTTGGTTTTTGCCTTTTGTATTGATTTGTTTTTAATAAATAACATTAAACTATACTTTAAAAATGTAAAGCACACAGTCCCTATTCTCTTATAAGAAATTGAAACTTGGGCTTATTCCTCATCACATTATCTCGGTCATCAACTGTCTGATTGATTTCTTCATCTGAAGTAACTGACTTATCCTCAGTCTGAACAATTTCTTTAAAATCAGTAGCTAACTGTGAATTTAGACAATTTCTTGTTTGTCTTTCACTACGTCTTTGTGCTTGTACTTGATCCTTTCTAACCCAACAGTGCTGCTGTAAAGTGGGTTGATTATGAAATTTATGTGAAAGATATAGGGTCCTTCGATTTTGGCTCCTTTGAAACAACATCTACAGTAACTTGCAGCATTATGGCCTTGTGTGCCTGATAACTCCGCAAAAATGACAAGTGGCAACAAATCTGTGATTCGTCCCCGATGTTTCTTCTTGGATAGATCTGAGTAGACCAATTTTCTCATCATTCACCTTGGAGCACTCACCTTTGTAAACAATGCCTTGAAGATCCCTTTTACCTTTACCGATTTCTATAAACTTTTCTAACTTTTTTATGCCTCCATTCAGCATTTTCAAAGCCTTTTTTCGTAATTGCTAACTTTAGTATAACTTCACCAAGCTCGTCTAAAGCTACCATCAATTTCTTCTTCAAATCTTGGATATTGGTCTTTATAGAGAAGTTTTCTTCCTTCAACCTTTCATTTTTTCTACTTGTTTTCACTTATTTTTCATACTTCACTTCGTAAGCCTCGTAAATATTCTTTCTTTTATCATTTGAATCACTTTCATCACTGTCATAATCCGATATTGAAACTTGACTTGATTTGTCTCCATTTTTCTTGAAATTTTTTTATTTGCCCCCTTTTTTATCTTCAGTTACTTCCTTCTTAGTTACTGTTAGGCATGCAACTGGATTTTTGCTATATAAAGCAACCAACACGGCACTATTTATAATTTCTTCTTCACTACCATATTCACTTTCAAATTCATTCTCACTTCAAGAGCTAGTAAAAGATTTCCCTTTTCTCTTCTTCAAGGTATTAGCACATTCCGCTTGCACATGTCTGAAGCCCTGACACTCATGGCATTGAATTCTCCTCATCTTTCTTTCACCCTTCTTAGTTCTGGTTTGTTGTTTGAAATTACTATTTGAAGAGCTCCCACTATTTTGCCTAAAATCGGATCTATCCTTCTTCACTTTCTTTAACCACTTGTTGAAATTTCTTGTTAATAATTTCATATCCTCATTCTCATTAGATTCATCTTCTACATCATTTATGCCTTTTCCAGTTTCAGTTTGTTGTGTTAAGCCATTGCTATTTTCTTATTTTCCTCTCAACAAATTCATTTTAAAATTGGTAAGAATCCCAATTACCTTCTCCAGTGACAAGTTATTAATGTTATGAGCCTCCTTGGTTTTTCCAAATAAATCTTAAAGGTAGTGATCTCAACGTCTTCTTGACTAGTTTCAAATTGGAATATTTCTTCTCAAGTTGATGTGCCTGATTCGCTATATCACGCAATCTCTCATGAAAGTCCCTAATAGTCTCATTCTCATCTATCTTAAGTTCTTCAAACCTCACAGATAACATTTGTAGTTTTGACGCTATCATAGATTTGGACCCTTCATGAATAATCTGTAAAACATCTCACACTTCTTTAGTCGATTCACAGGTTGATATCATTGAGAAGTGTTCTTCATCAATAGCATTACAAATTGCATGCATTGTTTGTGAGTTTCCAATTGCACTTTCTTCTTCGACTCTTGTCCACTTAGATGGATCTTTTTGAACTGCCTCTCATTTATCGTTAGTAATCATCGGATGCGTCCATCCATGTACTACCAAATGCTAAGCTTTTGTTTCCTAAGCTTGCATTAAACCAACTACACATTTTTGAAAATAATGTTGTCAAGATCTTTACTGATACACGCCTATAGACCTCTCAATGCAAGTTTTTTAATTCACCAAGGACAGGACGAAACCCATGTTCCCAACATCACCAAGAGGTCTTCACTCCCACGCACAATATGGATTGCGCATACTTTATTTCAATATACACACATTCCACTCAAAGCACTCACAATACACACAAAAGTTATCAATTGTAGGTCTCACACACCAAAAAATTGCACACCTCAGTTTTTCACAAAAATCAATTAATTCACAAGGAAACTCTAGCGATGCCTTTCAGCTAAACATCGACGTAATTCATTACATATCTTCTCAAAATACACATCTATTCAAGATATAATTCTATAACATCTAGAACATTATCTAAAATAGCCTTTTGAATCCAAGTAAAACAAGAATTATTGGTTCGTTATCATCATCCTATTAAATAACTTACCGGTTCAATTAATAAAGAAAGTCAAAACTAATTACTTAAAATATATATCATATATAATAAGTGTATCCCCATTTTCAAATTTCTGTTGGTTGGATGGTGGTTAATTTTGTCATCATTGCTCCACAGTCCACACTTCCTGTAAACATTATCATTATACTTGAACAAACTAAATGGCACGTAAAGCTTGCGACCAAGTCCATGACATGATTGAATTGTGAAGTGATTTAATTGGTAAGACGCAATTTGCAAAATTTACCCAACTTGCATTTAACAAAATATCGGCTTGGTGATGACGTTTCACTCTAACAAAAGTATATTTTGCACGTCAACCCTAACAACAAAATTCAACTTGAAACATAATTTTATAAAATGTTTCAATTAAAGAATGTTTTTAAAATGTTCACTTAAAATTTTTTATAGTTTTAAATAAAAAATAAATTTCACTATCGCACATTTTATTTTTAAAATTAATCAAAAAGTAAGTTTTTTTTTCAAAAAATAAAACTCACTTTTATAGATTTGGATCAGGTTTCACTTGTTGGTAAACCCTTTTTTAGTTAAAAAGTAAAATTTGATATCATGTCAATTTTTTTTATTCATTAAAGTTTTTTTTTTAACCGAAACGTTGAGGCAACGCTCCATATGATAGTCTTCTCCTTAACGATTCTTTTTTTTTTCAAGCCGTCAAACAAAATTTACTACTTTTTCTACTTCCTACCAAACCAAAAACAGCAATCGGCAATGACTTTTGATGCCCAAGTGATGTGATCGTCTTTTACTTAACCTAAAGTGATTGGCAGAATTATAGTCCAGAATAGGATATGCTTGACTCCAGGCGACAAGTGACGGAGACAGATAATAGATTTAGCAGTATTATCGGTAAACGTTTGAACAAGTCATCTTCATCAAACACACATTATTCAACTATTCGTATATGAAACAGGGTGCTTCAGATGCATATTACACATTTTTTCATGAGATATGCTCTCGTAAACTAGTAAGAGCTACAACCTCAGAGTGGTTACAACAGCCGGATATCAACCATTCTTTCTCTTGCGAGCCAATTCCCGCGCCATTTCCCTAAGCTCCTCAGGTGATGGAGGCCTTGGTCCCTCGGGGGGGTATACCACGTATGAACGCTTCAAACCAGAAAATAAACCAAAAGATATCATTGAAAAGGGAAAATGTTAGGACTGTGCACCATATCAAGACTACAAAATTTCTTTTCCAACATGATTTTAGAAGAAAAAAAAATCAAAATGCCATAGTGTAACAGATTAAAAATTCACATAACAAGAAAATTAATAATTGCACTGATAAGCTAGAAGTTATAACAGCATTTCCAGATGACCTGTCTCTGATATCAAGGTGAAACTTATTCCCTTCAATTTAAAGTCAATTTTAGTTGTGAGATAACAATAATATATCACTAAAGATGAGATGCTACTAGTCAATTCTTCCTGATGCAAAAGGAAATTTGCTAAACTTCCTTCCATTGGACCAACAAGATGGCCATATGGGGCTGGGGATCTGAAATGAGGGAAATTCAAGAGACCAGCAAGACATTTTTGGAACAAATACAAGGACTTTCAGTCATCAGAGATACTGATATGGTATGCAGATCTCAATCAATAATCATGTCAGGCTAATATAGAGATGAGCTCCTAAGTCAGCACTTCACGTAAAATATTACTCCGATTTCCATTAAGAAATCTGAAAATTTGTACAGCCCCATATGAATTTCAATGTGATTGATTCAGTTTTAACTGTTGAAGAATCCTGAAAACCTAAATACAAACAGCGGACCCACCTTCAAACTAATGATCCATCAAATATGATCTCACTCGAGAAGTCTTGCTAGATGATGTCCTCTTAACAACGCGACCTTCTAAGAGAAAGAGATTCCCAATTATTCTCCCAAAGTAACTAAACATCCCATCGGTATCCCAATTCTGAACAGTTTCTTATGAATATCTATTCAAAGATACTCACTTTGCTGCTAAATCTTATATAGTCAAGCATATCATTCTCATCATTTTGCATAATTTTAAATGCTCAACACTATGAATCCAATGGTTAGCTTGCACAAAATCCACTAAGCACTAGATTATGACCCACCAGTGTTAATCCCATAACAATACCCTAAACTAACAAATAATTTACCTAAAAATTCAGCAAATTTAACAAGAAAAAAAGGAAACTGTCTCAATGTAGAGAGAGAGCGAGAGAGAGAGAGAATACGTTGCCCATGAACTTCTGAAGATTCTTGGAGTTGTTGGCGAAGGTATACATGAGAAAGATGGGAATAGTAACATAAATACCGAATTTAGCAATCTCCAAAATCCCTTTCGATGTTCCAAGAGACGACATTCTGTTACCCTAATAAAAAAGAAGAAGAAGAAGAAGAAGAAGAAGAAGATGGAAACAGTCGTCCAACTAAACAAAACTGAGAAGAAGCAACTAGAACTAGTTGCGACGAGCAGATAGCATTTGTAATGGGCCCAAACTATTACCCAGAACCCACTGCATTATAAAATTGGGCCTACAACTATAAGGCCCAATATTAAATGGCTTTAGGTTCGATATTATTAGGAGACAGCCTACACAGTAAACTCTTTAAATTAATGTCTTGTGAACTAATTAGTAATTTTACCTGAGCCAATAACTCGGTTTAACGAATACATTTAACTGATTGCAATTTTAACTTCAGTATATTGAGGCATTGTCGTAAGAATATTGAATAATTCTGAAAAATCAGCAAATTATGCTGAAGAATTAATTAATGGTTTAAAAATGTGTTCAGATGATAGCTCAGAGAATAACTCTTACGGTGTTGCAAAATTTTTTTAAAAAAAATTATCTATTATTTTTTATTGTTGCCTTCCGTCTATCCTCATAATCTAAAAAAAATGTGAACTGCCCAAATTATCCCAAGTTTTTTAATTTTGTTTCGTAAATAATTTTTTTCATAAATTAATTATCATGAAGTACACTTGTGAAAATAATAAGATTTTTAGTTATTTTTTATTTATTATTGGTTTAAATATAATTCATGCTTAAAATAATTTTATTTTTAAATAAAAAGCATAATAAAATAAAGCAAAAAATAAAGGGGTTTAATGAATTTTAGTTAACATGTACAGTTGTGGTGATAAGGATAAAACAAATGAGGTTAAATGTATTAAAGCCTACATTTTAAACTAATAATCATTTTAAATATTTTATTCCTACTCCTTTTCATCTAATCTAAGGTGAAACCTAATATCCATGACTTGGCCCGTTCTTTTGAAAAAGTAAAAGGAAGTCACGTCATGCATCAACCTAATCACAAAATATCTCAACTTTTGGGTGGTAAATTAGATTGGAGTGATATTGTGAGTTTGACTAAATTTTAAACGATTCAAATTGATTTAATTAAAATTTTAAAATATATTTAATTGTCCTAATTTTTTTAAAATAGTATAGGAACACTTAACATACATCAATCTAATTACAAAGCGTTTTAATTTTACAGATAATAAATTAATTTGGTTTGATTTGATTTAAGTAAATTAGACTTCGAATAGAATTAGATTGACTTAAATTTGTTAATTAAAATATCAAAAGATGTTATTTCACGTCTCAAATTATATTAGAATCAAAATTTTAAAAAATTTGAAGATTAGATTATATTTAGTACTCATTTCATCAATCATACAAAACCCATAATTCAAGAGGCCACGAATTTGGGAAAGCATCAAAATCCAACAACTCTGACTCCAGTGTGTGTTTTTAACATTTTTCGATGTTAAAGATCACGTTTATTTATTTCCAATACCAACTCGCTTTTACACACATGGTTGAATTGGGTTCGCATGCACTTGGACAGCCTTTTAGCCTCCCAATTTCTTAGTCCGCTTTGCGTCAATTGTTGACCTTTCCACATGCACTGGCATGCTCATACGGGTTGGAGTATGGGACTCTTCAGTCAATTCACAATTAATTAGTGCTTCCCACCTTTAGGATAAATCAATTCAAAGGAGCTTAATGGTCTGCTTTGGTGCTTTGGTCTTTAATTATGTATTTGTGTGCAACTTGGAACCAATACGTGTAGACTGACGACATAGGAAGGGGAAAAAAAAAAAAGAATATATAATAAAGATAAAGAATACAAACTAATCAAGACAATAAAACAGCCAAAAAGAAAAGAAAAGAGAATAATAGTAATAAAGGAAGTTATTTTAATAAAACTAATTAAAATTTATATTTCGTTCTTTATAATTTTAAAATTATAGTAAATAGTTTTATTTATCTACAAATCAACTTTTTTATTAGGGAAAATTGTTAAAAATTTTATACTTCTCTATTTTATTTTTTTAGAATAATCTTTCTATTAATTATAAATAAGGTCTCTTTCATTTTTCTTTTCAAGGAGGTGCATAGGCTTGACTCGTTCATTACGGGAATATGTGATTCACGCCCTTACACAATAGGAAATGACCTAATCAACAAAACGTGTTAAATAAATATGAGATTAGCAATTAAGTTAAATCATACGGCTCAGCCACTGTTGCTTAAAAGATATACGAATATTCCAATGATGACAATAGCTTCCTCTCTGCCTTAAGTAACTCTTAATTAATCTTTGTTTCATTAATATTGTAATCTAGAGTTAATTTTACTTTTATTTTTATATGTTTAAAATTTTATCTTACATAAACATAACCATATTTTATTAATTTTCTATTAAATAAATAATAGTGAAATTGCACTAAAGTGGGATCCACCAATTAAAAACAAAGAAAAGCGGGTCTCACGAAGACCTAAAAACTGGAAACTTCAGAAATTTTAGGTCACCTGTACGCTGACATGGCACGAGGACAGCCGTCCAACTAGATCCAGCAGTGACGCAACAACCGCCAAACAAAAAGAAGAGAGAGAGAGAGAGCGAGTGACCTCGTAGCTCACGACACCTCACCGTCGCGAAAAATACCAAAACACCCTCCCCTCTCTCCGTCCGTCTCTGTTACACCGTCAAAGTGAAATTTCTCAGCAAGTTGAAGTGTGGCTTCCTGGTGCTTTTCCCAGAGGAAAAAAAATGGCTGCTCCTCCAAAATTGACTAAAATCAGCACTCGGATCAAGTTTAGTTTTTAAGTTTATATTAGCCTTGCATGATTTGATGAGATGCTGAAAAGAGAGAATGCGACATTTTTCAAAGGAACGGTGATAAGCTAATATGAAAAAGGCAATTGATATTTATGTTGAAGGCTGTTGAGATGGTTGGCACCATAGATATTATTAGCCTTTATTGCTTTCTTAGTGCTTGTTCCTTTCACTCCTTTTATTTATTTATTCTTTTAGGTTTTGCATTTGCAATCTTCTACATTATTACTAATTAAAAATAAGACTGTATATTATTACTGAATTTTTTTAAATTTTACGTATTGTCAAACTTTTTATTAAATTATTGTTGATGTTGTTATTGTTAGTAGTAATAAATATCCTTTTGCATCCTCTTTTTAAACTTTAATTATTTTATTAATATGTGAATTACTAGGTACAATTCATTATGTAGGCAAAGAAGATAAAAAATAGTTGATTTCAATATATATTTGTTTTATTGTTGAAGTTCATAATTAATTACTTTAATTTTTAGTCTTTCTAATGCCTATAGATCCCGAATTGAAAACATAATCCTAACTAATATATTGTCATTCTATCATTTCCGATCCTAATTAAATTCAAGATCCAAGTGAAATCAATCCTCCTACTATAGGGTTTCTGAATTCCTAGAGAAAATAGGGTTTTTATGAGCCATTGTGAATTTTGTTGTATGTAACGTTATAAATTGTGTAAAATATAGTAATATATTAAAAAAATCACCATCACACTTAGTCTGAAGTTTCGTAATAAAACAAGATTTGAAAAAAATATGATAATACACAACCTTATTTCTGCATGGTATTATTGTAGTGATTAAATTCAGTTAGGAAAACAATCCATACCAGAGTCAGAGTGAATGTATCCAGCTGTTGGTCATTAAAGGGGGGATTAATAACGATGCCAAAAATAACGAGAAGATGATTAGATTAAGATAATCACAATTAACCAAACTCGTCAGGGGCAAAATGGGAAACATAGATCCTGAAAACCTACCTGAGGTCCCCGTACAACAGTATAAAACCCCCAAGACCAGGGGATCAAAGCTCGTCTCGTGGGTTGTTGTTATTAAGGCCTTTCTCTACGCGCCACCAGCAATGGAACCGCGAGCACCGCCGCTGCAGGGGCAGCTGCAGCGGAGCATCTCCGCACCCAACAACACAACCGTCCTCAACAAATATCAACTGGGCAGACTTCTGGGGCGAGGTAGCTTTGCGAAAGTGTACGCCGGTCGTGCTCTAACTGACAACAAAATCGTGGCGGTTAAAATAATCGACAAGGCACGAACAGACGCCGCCATGGAACCTCGGATCATCTCCGAGATCTCCGCCATGCGACGCTTGCAGTACCACCCCAACATCCTCGGAATCCACGAGGTTATGGCCACCAAGACCAGGATTTACCTCGTCATGGAACTGGCGTCCGGCGGCGACCTTTTCACGAACGTTCTTCAACGTGGGAAGATGAAAGAGCCGACGGCTCGCAGGTACTTTCAACAGCTCGTTTCGGCTCTCAGTTTCTGCCATCAAAACGGCGTTGCGCATCGCGACGTTAAACCTCACAACATCCTCTTAGATGAAAAGGGTAACTTGAAAGTTTCGGACTTTGGGCTCTCAGCTTTGGCTGAGGCGAAGAGCGTTAACGGGACGCTTCACACGGCTTGTGGGACGCCGGGGTTCACGGCGCCGGAGGTGATGTCGAGGCGCGATGGCGGCTACGACGGAGCGAAAGCAGACGCTTGGTCTTGCGGGGTTATTCTGTTTTTTCTGCTGACTGCTACTTTGCCTTTTGATGACAGAAGCATTGCGAATATGTTTAAGAGGATTTACAGGAAAGATTATCAAATACCTTCATGGGTCTCGAAGCCGGTTAAGTCGATCGTGAACCAGCTTCTTGATCCGAATCCTGATACCAGAATGAGTATAGAAGGAATCATGAAACACTCTTGGTTTACAAAGAAATTCGAGTCGCCGAGTCAAAGGAGTGCATTAGAGTTTGATGAAACGAAGCTGTGCAGACCCTATGCAAATGTAAATGCATTTGATTTAATATCCTTGTCTTCAGGATTGAATCTATCGGGGCTTTTCGAGGTTGTGAACAGAAAAGACAAGAGATTCACGTCGAGCCAGACGGTGGAGAGAGTGATGGACAGAGTGAGAGAGGTGGGAGGAAGATCTGGATATAGGGTTGTTGAGGGTAAGGGTGGGGCTATTGGGTTAGGGAAAGGGAGACTCAGTTTGGTGTTTGAGGTTCTGGAGATTGCAGAGAGATTGTTGTTGGTGGAAATGAAGGTGGTGGAGGGTGGTTTAATGGAGTTTGAAGAGACTCACTGGGGAGAGTTGAAGGATGGGCTTGAAGATGTTGTACTTCAATGGCACAATGATGCCATCTAAAAAGACCGAATTATATCTATATGGGGTTTCTAGGTATTGAAGATTGGGTTAAAGGGAAAACAATGGTTGATCGTTGTACATGGAAAGAATTCTTTAGAAATCACATTAGTGTTTTAACCTTATAAGATCAGATTGCGGTGTTTCTTAATCTAAGCTTGTAAATGTAACCATAGTTTGTGTAGAATAAGATTCCTTTACTATTATGGTTTTCTCCTTCTGATCTTTTCATTTGACGAATGAAACAAACCTATATTTAGATCATATGAATAAACACTATGAACGCATCAAAGTGTTTTTCTTCTGGGGTTACGAATATACATCCAAAAGAAGTGCTTTAAGAGAACTTTCTTAAACAATTTGTCAACTTGCACATAAATTGTGACTATAAATGATTCTTGGCTACTGCAGGACATGTATGATGGAACGGACGATTAAAGCTTGACAAGACACAAGTAACTCTGACGAAAACTTCCATTCCTGATCACTAATAATGGAAGTACGACCCCAGATTCCAATGCCGAATGATTGCAACTGACGACCCTTTCTTATTATATAGTGGAATAGGCTTAGAGCCGAAAAGACGTGTTATATGTTGTGGCAGACCAGTTGTGCTTGCGCGTTTCTAACCTGTAACTGCTAATGCACCTCCCTGGAACCATTACTTATCGCTGATTCACTTGCCTGGCCCCGGCATCCAGGAAACATCTTCTACTCCTGTCTGATTTAAAATATTATTTGATCTGGAAGAGCAAAGGCCGAAGACGAATTGAGGATAGGAACAAATTGATGCAAAACTGGTTGAACATTGGGAACTGTCTATGAGGATTGTTCTTACATTATACGGGTTATGCTCCAAGTATTTACAGATTTGCTTATGCATTTCAATCCCACCGGTGACATACTTATCTACCGAAATTCTGCGGAAGCTCTAAAAAGTTGCTAAATCATAGATCATCGTCGTAATCTATCTCAAGTACAGAAGAGAGAGCTAGCAACCATGCTTGCAAGCCACTCCGTGCATCCTTTTTTCTAACGGCCTCTAGCTTGCTAATAGCTAGCTTTGATATTCCACATTTCAGTAAAACTATCCCCAGAGATCTGAATGTACAGTCATCAGGTTGAATGGCAGCTTTGACCATTTCCTGGAAAGTTCCCATCGCCTCCCTGAATCTACCATCCAATGAATATAACCCCAGCACGTTATTGTAGCTCAATAAATCGGTCAAGAGCCCTAATTCTTTCATCTGCTTGGCAATCTGAATGGCTTCCTCAAACCTGCCGAGTCGCTTGTACATACATAACATCATGGCAAAAGTGAACTCATTTGCTTGCCCTTTTCTGTTCAAACTTTCAAATATCTCTTCAGCTTGTTCAACCATAGATTGCTCTGTGTAAAGGTCTATCATACAATTTGAAGAGTATGTATCAGGACCAGTATCCGATGATTGTAGTAGTTTGTATGCTTCCTGTGCTTCTTTCAAGTATCCAACTTTGGTATAGAGCTTGATCAAGGAGTTGTAAATTACTGTATTCCCTGGCAGACCTGCCTTTTTCATTGCATCAACATAAGTGGTCGCTGTTTTAACACTTCCAGCGTTAGCAAAAGCATTTATCAATACCCCATAAACTATGATGTCTGGCTTCACATCAAAGGCAAGCATCTCTTCATATAGTGCCACTGCTGCTTCCAATTTATCTAGCTTCACGAAGCTTGAGATCACAGCACAATATGGAACACAGTCATTTACCAATCCTGCATCTTGCATCTTCCTTAGGTATAGTTTTGCCTTTTCAGGAAAGTCAGCACTAGCCAAAATCTGTATAAGAGAGCTATAGGTACATTTGTCTGCAACTACACCATGAGCCTCCATGCTTTCAAACAGTTTACTTACCTTATCGTAACTCTGTCCTAAACCATATGCTTTAATCATCACATTAAACTCAAGGACGCTAAGTTTCTTCATCTCCAGGCAGCAAGTGAATACTTTCTCAGCTTCCAAAGTATACCCACGCTCCCCATAAGCATCAATGTTGGCAGAATAGCACTCAGAACTCATATTTCCTGCAAGGTGAAACCTCCTGAACCACAACCATGACTTTTCAAGCATCCCAGAACCTATATACATCCTCGTCAAAGCAGACTGGGTATATTCATCGATCTTAAGACCTTTCATATCCATTTCGAATAAAAGTGCCTCAGCTTGACTAACCTTATGCCTAATAGAGAATGCATATAAAAGAGTCCTGTAACTCACAAGGTCTGGCTCTAACTGTGCCTCCTTCATCCTTTTAAAGTAGAACTCAGCCATGTCGATATCATTATGCTTGGCGTGTAGGGAAATCAGGATGTTATATGTTCTTGTGTCTGGTGGGCATCTAAGTTTCTCCATTGTTTGCATTAAAGAAGACACTTCATCAAGGTGTCCATGGTTACCACAAATGTGAATCATTGTATTGAAAGTTACTGTGGTTGGAACAATCCCCTCTCTAAGCATCCGTCCAAAGGTCTCGGATGCTTCCTTAAGTTGGCCAGCCTTTCCATATGTATCTATTAACGTATTGTATGTGTGTGAACTCAAAGATACATTCACTTGAGCATATTCCTCTCCTTTAGCTATAGTTATAGACGTTCCTTCATGCTTAGAATGTTCACGCAACGACCACCTCTTGAAGAACTCTTCGGCTTTTTGAAACTCCCCCGCTTTCTTATACATTTGAACAACAGTCCCCATTGTTACCTCATCAGGTTCCATTCCTTGACACTTCATCGTCTCAAGCCAGCAAGCTGCCTCTTTTCTCAGGCCGCCTTTGCTGTAAACATCAATTAGTGTACCGTATGTAGAATTAACAGGTGATATGCCTCTATCACACATTTCATGCCATAAACTCTCAACATGTTCCCACTTTCGTGCTTTGCCAAGTATCCTAAGCATGATATTATAGTGAATCACATTCAGCTCATAGCAACCCTTTCGCTTGAACCACTCAAAAATCTCCACAGCTCTTTCCCAGCTCGACTGCTCCTTTAGAATTATACTCCTCTCTTTGTTACTAAGCGTATCCTCCCATGGCCGAAAGGCCTCATCCAAGTCCTGAACCGTATCCAAAGCTTGCAAAATCAATGGAATACAGCCTCCGTATTTCATCGAACACTTGGCACGCACATTTCCTAACGAGACATTTTCCCTCAACCCTTCAATTTCCTTTCCAGATTTCTTGACACCCTCAGTTCTAGAACTATCCCAAGTGGGTTCTCTCGGTTCTCCATCTGGGTTTTTCTCCGAACGTTGGTTATCGAACTTGGGTTCACGACCAACAACCGCTCTACCCGTTTTCTCATGAAGATGTTTGTGAATTACTCCATTTAAGTTTGTAACAGCGCCATTGCGAGTGACAGTCTCGAGGACCTTGTATTTCTTGATTGGCTGAACAGAAACATTATTAGGAGGAGACACAGACAGTGAAACTCCAAAGTTCGTGGAAATTGGAGCTCCAACGTTGGTTGTGGTCTTGCTGGAAGCGAAAATGTGGAGGCAATTAGTATCCAAGTACTGAAGCTTCAAAAACATTTTGCCTTTTTGCCCAATTTCCTCCGGAAAATGTTTGGAGACGGTACTATGAAAACAGAGACAACAAAAACATGATTTCGAATGACATAGTGACGGCTGTCGGAATACCTTATAAGGAAAGAAATGAGATGGTGAAAATGTAAGTCGTGTACTGTGGAATGTTGACAGGATGAGATTGAATGAAGTGTTTGGTTAACAGGTACGGTAAGAAAGAAAGGTAAGGAACGAAAAAAAAAATATTGATAATTTATTACGATTGAGTAAATAATATTTTTATATTTGGGCAATATTCTATACAGCGAGGAATGAAAATTATAACTTTATTTGATAATATTGAATTAGTTTTTTTTTAATTAAAATAATTTTTACTATAATTGAAATTAGGGGGCGGTTGGTTTATATAAAAGAATGGTAATAAAAATGGGAATGAATATAGTGAAGAATGATAATGGATATTATTATTATAATTATGATGGTTGGTTAAGAAGAAGGAATGATTACCATTACCATTGATAGTGGTTGGTTTGTAAAAAATATTATAATTATTTAATTACCAAATGAATTATAT
>JANIPM010000002.1:67123949-67134398 GCA_027478405.1 Erythroxylum cassinoides
CTTCACTAGTTCCATATTAGAATTTGTCTTCCCGAGTTGATGTGCTTGATTCGCTATATCATGCAATCATTCATAAAAATCCCCAACAGTCTCATTTTCATTTATCTTTAGTTCTTCAAATCTTATAGCTAACATTTGAAGTTTTGATGCTATCACAGATTTGGACCCTTTATGAATAGCCTGCAAAGTATCACATGCTTCTTTAGCCGACTCACAGGCCAATATCATTGAGAAGTGTCCTTCATCAATAGCACTGAAAATTGCAAACATTGCTTGTGAGTTTCCAAGTGCCCTCTCTTCTTCAGCTTTTGTCCATTCAAATGGATCTTTTACAACTGCCTCACACTTTTCATCAATAATCATCAGATACATCCACCATGTACTACCAAATGCCAAGCTTCTGTACCTTAAGCTTGGATGAAGACTCTCATCTGTGATTTCCTGATAGAATAGTTAAAGTCGTCCAATAGTGGTGGTCTGTTAATCGATGCACCCTCTCTTATAGCCATGTTCGTGAAACTCAGATCTGCACTAACTTGCTATCAAGTTCTAATTTAGTGACTCACTCTGATACCAATTGAAAACCTATAGGGGTGTAGTTTCACAAAATCTTCTATTTGACCGCAGTTACTTATAAGGTTCTGCTATAGTTACTTGCAACTGTATCTGTCAGTTATTAGATATAAAGTAACTGTATTAGCAACTATTAATTTTTATATACCAAATGAAAATGAAAAAATAAACACGAAGTTAAACAGATTAATATTGAAATTTGATAACGTAATTTGACATACCTTACCTACATCTGCGGGACCCTTACCAGCTTAATCACTTTCATAAAAGTATAATAGATTTATACAAGGCTTTACCGAGTTGACACTATTTAACCCTTGATACTATCCCTCGTCCTCACTACCCGTGAAAGATTTTGACACTACTTAATCTTTGACACTATCCCTTGTCCTCACTATCCGTGAAAGATTTTGACACCCAATAACATGGCCGAATCATGTTAACCTCAGCAGAGGATTTTTAAACACTCCTTTAACGAAAAGACAATAAATAATAACTCAAGTGATTAACTATCTAAGAACGAAAAATGAAAACACTTAAGACAGAAACATAATTGAAGAAAACTGAAGGGGTGTAGTAGTTTCACAAAAACTTTGATTTCATTACAGTTACTTGTAAGGTTCTACCGCAGTTACTTGTAATTGTATCTGTTGATTATTAGATATAAAGTAACTGTATCAGTAACTATAAATGTTTTCGGCACAAACAAAAATAAAAAATAAATACAAAATTAAACAGATCAACATCGAAATTTGGTAACATAGTTCGGCACACCTTGCCTATGCCTACATAGCCCTCACCCAACTTAATTCTTTCACTAACGACAATAGTTTTACACAAGGCTTGACTGAACCGACACCATTCAACCCTTGACATTATCCCTGGTCCTCACTACCTATGAAAGAATTTCATACCCAATAATACGACCGACTTGTGTTAACTTCAATAGAAGATTTTCTCAATACTTTTTTTAACAAAAGAACAATAAATAAATAACTCAAGTGATTGGCTAACTAAGAACAAGAATAGAAAAACACTTGAGATAAAAAAAAAACAACTTCTTAAAAGGTTCAGATCCAGTGAAATAAATCAGAAAGTGTCGCAGCAAACTATAGACTAAATTTTGCAAACTCCAACATCAACTCACGGAAGCAGAGGAAGACATCATGCACAACTAATTAAGCAAATATGCCTTTGGTAGAAGATGCATACAATGGACAAATTGACTTGATCATGAGCCATGTAGTGAAAACTCAACACCAAGCCGTGAGCAATTCAAGATGTTGCACCTATAAAGAACTATCAGCTCACGTACAAAAACTTCACACACTCAAAATCAATTAACTAGTAAACCTAGCTACCCATATATGGAAATAACACCTGGAGATGTTTTTTGCAACACACGCATGGACCACATACCATGGATTAAGTCATCCACCATCTATTACCTAATTCACCAAAGATATAATAAACAATTGTTTCCCACTACACAGAGAGATCTTCACACACACGCACCCACTACCCTTCTATGCTCACACAATCTCCATAAGAAACGTAATCCACATAAATCTTCATCTAAGATATAGTTCGATTTTCATAACAACTCTATCTAAGAAGCCAATTCAAGACTTCTTGATTCATAATTTTATTTGAATATCTAATAATTAAAAATGCCAAAATTAAAATAATAGGACATAGTAAATATCCTAACAATCTCCCCCTTTTTAGCATTTTTCACAAACAAAAACTTCTCTTGAATCACTTAAATGAATATATAAATGTATTGAAGTTATAATACTCCCCCTCAATCCAAGGTCAAGTTTCAAAGAACATCCATCAAATTCTTTAAGTTCAAGAAACATTCAAAGAAACAATAATGAACATCCATCAAATGTCCAATCATCCAAATTTCTCCCTCTTGGGACAAAAAATGCCAAAAAGCATGACTGATAGTCACGGAGAAACCTTAAGATCTCCCCCTGAATGGAACATTCACGAAAACCAATATGGTATCTCCCCCTTGGAACAAAACAATGTCAAAACAAGAACACCTTTAATGCGATTAATCTCAACAAATAAAGAAGCATAAAAATCGAAAATAGGTGCAGCGAAAGAATCATAAATATGTCGAAATGACAATTTACCACCAATCAAAACACTCTCCAAAGTATCATTACTCACATCAAAGCTATCCGCATACGACTCATTAAGTTCAAAATCCCCATCATCAAGTATAGCCTCATGTACACATCAATCAATTAAACCTTAGAAAACCCATAGATAAAAAACTCAGAAAGCCTAAACGATAACTCCTTCGAACATTTTTTGTTTTGTTTTTATAAATAACATCAAACTATACTTCAAAAATATAAAGCACAAAGTCCTTGTGCCCTTTGAGGAAATTCAAACCTGGGCTTATTCTTCATTGGCTTATTCCTCGTCGCATTATCTCGATCATCAACTGTCTGGTTGATTTCTTCATCTGAAGTAATTGAAAAGTAGTAACTAACTGTGAATTTGAACAATTTCTTGTTTTTCCTTCACTATGTCTTGGTGTTTGTCCTTGGCCTTTTCTAACCTAAGTGGATTTTGGTACTAAAGGCTAATTCTGAAATTTATATGAGGGATATAGGGTCTTTTGGTTTTGGTTTCTTTGAAACAACATCTTCAGTAACTTGTAGCATTTTGGTATTATGTGCCCAATAACTCTGCAAAAATAACATATAGGAATAAATCTTTGATTCGTCCTCGATGTTTCTTTTTGGATAGATCTGGGTATATTAATTTTCTCATCATTCACCTTGGAGCACTCTTCTTTTTAATCAATTCCTTTAAGATTCCCTTTAACCTTACTGATTTCGATCAACTTCTCTAATTTTTTTGTGCTTCCATTTAGCATTGTCAATCCCTTTTCTGTACTTGCTAACTTCAGTTTGGCTTCACTGAGCTTGTTTAAAGTTACCATCAATTTCTTCTCTAAATCTTGGATAGTGTTCTCCATAGAGCAGTTTTCTTCGTTCATCCTTACATTCTTTCTATATGTTTTCACCCATTTTGCATACATCACTTTGTAAGCCTCATAAATATTCTTTCTTTTATCATCTGAACTACTTTTAATCACTGTCATAATCTGATATTGAACCTTGACTTGATCTTTCTTCGTTTTCTCAAAATTTTCTGATTTGCCCCCTTTTTCGTCTTCAATTACTTCCTTCTTAGTTATTGTTAGGCATGCAATAGGATTTTTGCTATACAAAGCAACTAATGCAGCACCATTTGCAATTTCTTCTTCACTACCATATTCACTTTTGGATTCATTAATTTCAAGTGCTAGTAAAAAATTTCCTTATTCTCTTTTTCAAGGTATTAGCAAATTCTGCTTGCACATGTCCGAAGCCCTGACACTCATGCAATTGAATTCTCCTTATCTTTCTTTCACCCTTTTGAGTTTTAGCTTGTTGTTTGAAATTTCTATTTGATGAGCTCCCACCAAAATCGGATCTATCCTTCTTCACTTTCTTTAAACACTTACTAAAATTTCTTATCAATAACTCTATATCCCTCATTCTCATCGGATTCACCTTTTAAGTCATTCACAGCTTTACCAATCTTGACTTGCAATGCCAATCCTTTGCTTTTGTCTCGATTATCCCTCAAAAAATTCATCTCAAAGTTGGTAAAAATTCCAATTACCTTATATAAAGACAATTCAATGATATCATGGGCCTTCTTCGATGGCCGCAACTTTTGGTATGAACCTTAAAGGCAATGATCTCAACGTCTTCTTAACCAGTTTCAAGTTAGAATATTTCTTCCTAAGTTGATGTCCTAAGTCACTATGTCTTGCAATCTTTTATGAAAATTCCTAATAGTCTCATTTTCATTCATCTTTTTTTCTTTAAACCTTACAGTTAACATTTGAAGTTTTGATGCTATCACATATTTGGACCCTTCATGAATAGTCTGCAAAGTATCCCATGCTTCTTTAGCCAACTCATACTTCAATATCATTGAGAAGCGCCCTTCATCAATAACATTGAAAATTGTGTGCATTGCTTCTGGGTTTCTAGGTTCCCTCTTTTCTTCGGCTCTTGTCCATTCAGATGGATCTTTTAAAACTGCGTTACCCTTATCGCTAGTAATCATCGGATGTGAACATCCATGTACTACTGAATGCCAAGTTTTTGTACCTTGAGCCTTGATGAAGACTCTCATCCTTGATTTCCATATATAATAGTTAGAGTCGTCCTACAGTGGTGGCCTAGTGATCGATGCACCCTCTTTTGTAGCTATGTTTGCGAAACTCCGATCTACACCAACTTGCTATATCAAGTCCTGATTTGGTGACCTTGCTCTGATACCAATTGAAGAAAACTGAAGGGGTGTATTAGTTTTGCAAAAACTTCGATTTGACTGCAATTATTTATAAGGTTCCATCGCAATTACTTTTAATTCTATCTATCAGTTACTAGATATAAAATAACTATATCAGCAACTGTAATTTTTTTTAATACAAACAAAAATAGAAAAATAAATACGAAATTAAATAGATCAATATTGAAATTTGGCAAACCTTGACTATGTTTGGGGGGCCCTTACCCAGCTTAATTCTTTCACTATTGACAATAGTTTTATACAAGGCTTTATTGAGCTGACACCTCTTAACACTTGACACTATCCCTCATCCTCACTACTAGTGAAAGAATTTCACACCCAATAATGCGATCAACTCGTGTTAACCTCAACAGAGGATTTTTTTCAACACCTTTTTTAACGAAAGAACAATAAATAAATAACTCAAGTGATTAACTAACTAAAAACAAGAACATAAAACACTTGAGATTGAAAAAAGCAACTTCTCGAAAGGCTCGTCTCTGCTGAAATAAATATGAAAGTTGTCACAACAAGCTATCGATTGATTTTTGCAAACTCCAACATCAACTCAAGGCAGTAAAGGAAAACATCATGCACAACTAATCAAGCAAATTCCCCTTTAGTTCAATGCAAAAAGGGAAGATGAGGGCAAGATAGAAGTAGCAATGAAGAACTCAAAAGGTGTAGATTGAAGAAGGTTCAGAAATTGCAGTAAGAAGAAAACCAGAAGAAATGCAGAGCAGGAAAAGTGGCACAATTCAGAAGCAAGATTCCAAGGAAATTAATTAGTGAAATCAAGTCTTGTTAGAGCTAAACAACAAACCAGTAGCTGGAGCATCTCAATTCTTTGGTTGACAATTGGATTTGTATGTCAGGATATTGTTTGCTGGAGAATCAAGTGGCTGTTGAAGAAATCATTTACTGTTCATGCTGTTACAAATTTTAGTTTTTACCAATGTTAATTTTAGTTATGCTAAGGACAAAGTAAGTTGCTTTTGTGTCTTGCCAAATCAGGAAATGTCTGTACTAGTCTAGTATTATTCATCAGATTAAGCTTTTGTCCTTCAGTTCAATTGTTTCAAAAATTGTATCAGAATATGTTAGAGCAAAATAAAATGTTCATCAGTCTTTCATTTTCGGATATATATGAAAAAACCAAAAGAAAACTTTCAATACAAAGCTTCAGTTCAAGTTCCATCTATTTTTTTCCCATGTTATGTTTTACTTTTGACTTTCAGTAGCATTTTTCTAGAAGTTGAGTAACAGAAGTTGAGAAGAAGCAGTAGTAGTAGAAGTTCTGATTTTCTGGAAAAAAAAACTTGAAGCTAGTTTAGACTTAGAATGAGAGTGAAAACCATAAAATCTCTTCAATATACAAGTTCCAATTCAGTTCATCTGATCTGATAGCATTGTTATATTAGTTTTGTTGTCCAGAAGTAAAATTGGCCTTGTGGAGTGAGCAATCGAAGTAGTATATATATACAAAACAGTTTTTAAATACAGAGTTGATTTTTCAGATTTAGATGAGAGTTATATATTTTCCTCCAAATACACCACATCATTAGCCTTACAACATCCATACATTTGTGTGACGCCTTTGTTACACGATTGGAGATACATTCAGAACACAATTGAAGATCAGAAGTTGAAGAATCTTGCGTGAACAGTGCATAAAGTGCTTGACGATTTGCTTCAACCACCTTTTTCTCCTGACAGGTTGTGAGCTGAAGGTGCATTCTCCAACCCTTCGAGGGGACATCTTCAAGAAGGACTAACATTTGAACAAGTAAAGCAAACATTAAATTTGAAAAAGAAGGTATCTGTACTTTATAACTAAATCATGTGAAATAAGGTTTGTTAGAAGGTGCTGTGAGGTGCACATATGAGACTTCGCTTGAAATATACGACTTGGTATGAGAAAATAAATTCATCGCTCACCATTTTCCGGTTGAGATCTTAAGCTTGCAATGTTCACGAAAGGACATCAAACAAGAAAGTTAGACTAAAATTACCGGGGATTTGTCCTTTTCACAACATAACAATCGGAACTTTGCCGTCTGTATGATTAATCTCTTAGACAAATTTCAGAGTGCAATAGCTAAGATGACATCGTAGCAGAGAGATCCTGGTCTACGATAGTAACAAATCTGAAGTCTTCTTTTCCAGCAGTTGTTGGAAATGGACATGAATCCTTGTTTTAGCGCTACAACAATGAAATTTCTGTTCCCTGAAGTTTGGAGATCAAAGAAATATATGTTCAAATTTATTTTTTCTCAAAAGTTTAGGAAAAAAATTAATTTTAAAATTTTCATGCGATCAACAAGGGCCAGAATTTCCGTAAAAAAATGACTCGGTGTCCTTGATACATTAGTCCATTTAGCAGCCTTGACAGCCATGGTAAAAGAACGTCCCTTCCATTCTAACTATTTTGGTAGATCTCATTTTTGGCTATTACTGTCACATTGATTAGCCATCGTTAATCTTGAATTTAAGGAAATTCTATACCTTGTTTCTCATCTTCAGAACTTTTCTCAGTTTTCAAGATGTGCTTGGTTTTGACTTAATTTGCTAGAAGTTTTCTCCTTTTAAGAAAATGTGGATTCTTCTATTTGAACCATAAAGACTTCTTTTTACAGCTTCCATATACTCTTAACCAATAATATCTTGTTCACAGTTCTTATAGACTTGATTCTCAATCTTCATTGGTTCTTATACAAGCAAACTTCCACCTATTTGACCTTTTCTCCTGTTGATATGTTTCCATTATTTCTAGCACATTAAAAGTTTTTATAGTCTTCTTTATATTAGCTCAAGGTTTTTTCTTAACGATTTTGATGATAACTATATAATATTTTAAATTTTAAAATAGATTTATTACTAGAAGATTTATTTTCAAAAAGAAATAAAATCATAAGAAATACAATTACAATCTATCTCAAAACCTCGTTACTTCAATGGAAACAACTACTTTTACTGAAAAGAGGGAATGACAATATATCTCCAATCTATAGATAGTATGGCAAGGGATTAAAGCTAGAGCTACACTTGCAACTTTCGATAACATAGAAGTATGGACTCATGCTAATAGGAGAAATGCACAACTAAACACTAAGGTAAAACATCGCCAGATATGTGTGTTATCTCTAAAAGAATACAAAAAGATATCATACTATTCTACAGCAAAAGAAATGTAGGAAAAACTTCAAGTTACCTTTGAAGGAATGAATGAGGTAAAAAAATATAGAATAAGTCTTTTGGTACATTAATACAAAACTATTGGCATGAAACAGAAAGAGACCATATACAAATTCTTTGGACGCTTCAACAACATCATCACCGCCTTGAAGAATCTAGGAAAAGGTTTAAGCAACTAGTTATCTATTCCTTTAATAACAGGTTGAACATGAAAGTTAAAACACAAGGCTTGGGTTGATTTTGTAGTTTTTGTTTAAAGAAAACGATTACAACTTCAACTGTAACTAGGGGCATTAACACATAAGATAGGTTTTAGAAAGTCAAAAAGGGATAATCCTAAATGCCTTTATCACTTTAATGCATCAAATTCACTAGTGGTCTTAACATATATAACAAAGCAAGTTTTAGAATGATCAAACCATGTGCGACAACACTAAACAAGAAAACAATTTGAGCACAAAGAATGTAATTGCTCTTTAAAGGCTTAATTCTCACTCATTTAAGTAGCCCTTTGTCAAATCTTGAACATTTTTCATTCAAATCAATCATTGCGAAAAAAGATAGTCATTCTATCACCAAATCACTATTTATGCTTGCAATCCACCATGCTTTTCCAGTTCGACAAAATAATGCATATTAACTTATAAAAGAAAACAAAATGTTTAAAATTCAAGAAATCCCCCTATACCTAAAATCTACACTGTCCTCAATGTAGAAAAACGTAATGTAAGAAACATAAAAAGGAAAGCAAATGTAACAAGGACATAACACAACTCACAATGAATACCAACAATTAAGAAAATGATAGAATAAAAATATAGAAGATAAACAAAGAAAATAAACTTCCTTAGACAAGTTATGGTGGAAGAGTTGAGTGTGGCGTAGTTGTTATCAGCATTCTGTATGTAGGCTGATTTGATTTTTCCTGCAAAGAAGAAACAAATAGAGGAGAGTATTGGGGTTTTTTTTAATTATATAAAAATATTTAAGTAAATAAAGAAATCAAATAATTACATGAGAAAAACAAAAAAAATAAAACAAAAATCATTGGGTTGTCTCCCAGTCAGCTCATTTCTTTATTATCTTTGGCTAGATATAGATTTTGTCCTCCAAATTGCTTCATAAATGGGTTGAACAAAATGAATTCCCTCTACAAAAAAGACACCAAAATTGTCAATAAAAGGTTTAAGTCTACAATCATTTACCTTAAATATTTTGTTAGTCTTTAAACTTTGAATCTCAATAACATCGTCAGAAGAAATTTTTCTGACAAGATATGATTTAGTCCACTTAGATCTCACCTTACCAGCCACAAGTTTCAATCGTGAATTATAGACTAAGACTTTTTGGCCTACCAGAAAGTGTTTTCGATTTAAGAATTTTTCATGTAGCTATTTAGTCCTCTCTTTGTACGTCCAAGCACTGTCATATGCTTCCAATCTAATTTCTTCCAACTCTTGGAGTTGTAACTTTCGCTCCTCTCCCACTGCCTGAGCCTTGAAGTTGCATTGCAGTTCACTAACACTTTCCTTCAGCTTACGACAATAGCTTCCAAAGGATGACTCACGCACACCACAACACACTTCAGCTATCTCCCAATTTTCTGACACACTTCAGCTATCTCCCAATTTTCTATACACCCAGCAAAGTGATCTGCCCTTCACTATAGATCAATCCACACTAAGATGCAGACCAAGTCACACATAAGCCTCTCTCAAACACTAAATAATTAGATCAAAAACTGCATAATTCACTCATCCACACACTATCATCACACACCAAAAAACCTCAAAAATTACTCGCTTGTGTAATACCAAAGCAAAGTCACACTCTCAGTAAAACTAAGACTTACTCCAGCCATCTTACGATATTCATATCACAAAGTAACGTGATCCACACCATCCTTCATTTAAAATAGACTTCTATTTTTGCAACAAGTCTTATCCAAAAATCTAATTCAAATAAGAAGTGGTATTTATTTACACTTCGTGATTTATATTTTTAATCATTATCTTAAATACATAATATTAAAAATGTCAAAATTAAATAATGAGACATAATAAATATTTTAACACACAACAATCTTCTCATTCATTTAGATTAATCAGTTTAGAAAATGTATGCGCATTCATGTAGCAAAATGCTAACACTACAACATATACCACTTAGGTGAGAAACTATGGGGGCGTTTGGTTTGAGGGTTTGTGAATGAAGGAATGGAATAATTGTAAAAAATAGTATTTGCTTTAGGGTTTTCAATTCCAAGGGAATAGATTTATTTCACTAAATTTGGGAATCTATTAAACC